>CABFVX010000289.1:97253-172472 GCA_902151425.1 Timema shepardi | reverse complement strand
ATTATTATTATTATTATTATTAGCACCGCGTCTTACTACCCGTTCGGGTTATACGCACTTACGCTAATGTGTAATGGTAGGGTGATTGTGAGATGAAATGGAGGACCTACAGTTTAACGTGGAATCCGAACCACGGTGGAGACCTTTAAATAAAATTGATCTAAAATCAAATATATAGTGCAGTTTTTTATGTCAACAGACTCAAGTTAACAATTTGAAGCAAAATATTTATAGAGACATTTCTAAATATTTAAAGTTTTAGAAAAATCAGTGATACATAAACTACCCACAAATGAGTTTTACACCAAAATCAAGTATACAGTTTTTTTTTCATGTCACACAATTTCCAGATAAATATTTTAAACAAAATAGTTTGTAAATTTTTTGAGTTCTTAAAATTTTCCAGCAGTAAGCGACCGTTTAACGAATTATTACACAGAAATCAGTTTTAAAATGCTATTTGTAATATCAACGAAATACTACGTAACTATTAAAAAAAAATCTTTAAAGCCAACTTATAGAATATTGAGTTAAAAATAGGTCACTACTCAGTAAGTATACTACCCTAAATTTGGAGCAAGGATAAAATAAAAGCTACAAGTATAGATAGCCTTATAACATTTAGATATCAAGTTTGGGCAAAATCCATCATATCGTTTCGGTCCATGAACATACAGTAATGTAAACTACATTTTTGGGGAGTTCAAATTCATAAAAAACGTAAAGATTCATCATAATCTGGAGATAAATTTTTTTACGATTATAATACTTTTTCTTGATATGAGAAATAAAATTAACGTTTCAAAACAGAATCATATGCAATAACAAAGTTATAATTACTTTGTTTATGCACTGTACAACTATCAATATAGGTAAAAGTGAACTGATTAGACTAAGATACGCTTGTTCTATATTTAAGAGGAACTCGTAGTAATTTATGTATTTTAACTTCATTTTACCAATTTAAAAAAAAACTCCTAGGTTTAGGGAAAGTTTATATGTTTTTACTGGTTGAAAGTTATGTTGGGTCACAACCATTAGCTCAGTACCCCACCTTATTAAAGTCAATAGCGTTCTTGCATACTGATTTAAGAGTCCAGGATTCGATTTCCGGTACAACTAAGAAATGTGTTGGAGGAAATTTGGCTTTCCCTTCGAGAGAAGCACATTTTAAATCATAGGAGTGTGTATTGTGGCTATTATATTATTATTATTAGCACCGCGTCTTACTGCCCGTTCGGGTTATACGCACTTACGCTAATGTGTAATGGTAGGGTGATTGTGATGAGATGAAATGGAGGACCTACAGTTTAACGTGGAATCCGAACCACGGTGGAGGCCTGGCATTCCCCACATTCACAAGATATCTGGTGATAGGTGAAGGAAGGGTTTGGTAATCAGATAAATTTGTGCTAGGACCGAGGATTGAACCCCGGACCCCCAGCACAGAAGTCTGACACCTTACCCCTAGACCGCCAGGTCACCGTGGCTATTATAGATTTGAATTTGATTATAGCTAAGCCATGTGATTATGAAAGGAACACTAAATACATTTTTTTTTATTTAAACCTACTTACATTGTAGTCACCATTCCCTTTAGTAACAAAATAGAGGAATCTAGGATTTAAAGTAAATTAAGTTTACATTCATAGCGTCATTAGACACCACGTGCTACTTCCGACACTAAACTTATAACTTAATTTCAGTACTTTAAGTAACAAGCCGATTGAAGTATTAAATGCGTCTGTTAAGTTGATAATGTTAGTATGTATTCTAAAGAATGGATAAAAATACCTAATTCATCAGTTTATCCTAGCTTTGTTATAAGGGGGTCATGCCTTACGTGAGGATTTGAACTAAATTGACCTATAAAGTTGAGATAAACTGTGCCAAGGTAAGATTATCTTGTGGGTGGTTTATAAATCATTAAATAAACCTTTTTAATCTTTCAATTCAATTGTTGAATGTTTAACCATTAATTTCTTAATTAACTGATTAATTAAATTAACACCCGCTTCGATTGCAGAATTCGAATCTCAGTCGGGTGTACTAAGTGTGGTTTCATATTATGAAATTTTAAAAATGATTCCTGGACAAGGAAATCGAACCCGGGACCCTTTGGCTTAGTACGACATTGCTATACCCACTGAGCTATCCAGGAATTAATCACGTGCCCAGGGTCATTCCTCATTCATATTTTAAGGCATAGTTTATTAAAGACGTTCGGAAATCATTGGCTACAAATGTGTGATTTTACTAAGATCACTAATTATCAGATAACACAGCCAGGATCGACTATTGTTGTAATTAGTACGTAAGCATATAACCCGAACGGTTGGTTGAAATTAAATCAACCCAAAATAGCTTGGTTCTTGAAAAGACAAAAATGCTCGGTCCTTCGCTCGTTAATTTATCACTTTGAACTAAGGAGTTTCAATTTTACCAATTATATGGTTTTAGACCGTGACAGTACTTAAATCCCGGACAATTAAGTAGGCATACGTTCTAAAAAATTAACTAGGGTGTCGTGATATCTTACCGCTATAGTATTAAGTGATTTAAATATAATAATTACATGTACAGGCTATCATATATACATATATTTACAAAAATAAAATCATAAGTCTTGGGATAAAGTGATCGCCTCAGGACCCGCGGTTTGTGAGTTCAAACTCAGCTCAGGATTATGGATTTTTTTTAGTGATAAAATTCCGTAATACAGCTTCCTTCGGAGTGGAAGTAAATCTTTCGGTACCATTTCGACTCTGTCATGTAAAAAAAACTCTGGAAAGTGTATTAAAATACTTTTCCTGTAAAATGTATAAGGCCTTTAGCGCTCGCTAGTAAAAATTCATTGTGGAAGGCAATGGAGTACTACCACACTCTTTGAACACCCATAGTTCAAGGTACTTTTACCAGATGGTACAGGTAGCACTAACAAGCCGGAGGGATCAGTGCATGCCCTGTGCCGGATTGATAGAAATCACATCAAACCAACATTTCGATTGTAGACTTGTGGTTACGAGAATATCCGTATGGAGGAAAAAACACACGGTTCAATTAATTGGAATTATTTGTAAAATGACAATTGGTCGCAGGAATTTTGCGCTAGACCTTTAGCTTAACGAGCCACTGCTCTCACATTGAGCTACCCAGGTTAATTCCAATAATCAATAAGAGCTCGTGGTAGCAGATTATTTATACACAATAATCTCTAATTCTGACTTGATTTATGGGTGAAGAATAACCTTGAAAACAAGATGTACCCTGGATAGCTCATTGGTAGAGAGAACATTAGCTCTCTAAGCCAAAGTTCCCTGCTTCAATCCTCGTGTCTTGATGCAATTTTTCAACTGATTAAATTAATTGAGTTGTGGTCTGCTCCATATGAACATCCACGTTAAGTACAATAATTTACTTTTTTATGTTGATATAATTATACTCATATTTCCTTTGATTACAATATTTTACCGTACATTTGGCAGGATAACAGACCTCCCGAGTCAAAGGTGGTTGTAAAATCAATAATATCTAATGGTAGTCAGTGATTTCTACACGTCCATCACAGACTCTTCCTTGAGCTCTGGATGAAGAATGACCCTGAGTATGGGATGAATCATGAATATCGGAGTGGTAGAACATTTATGCATTAAGCCAAAGGTCCATGGTTCTATTCCCTTGTCTAAGTATCATTTTTCCGATGTTTTGAAAAAAATAATTTTTTTCTATTGTATTTTTTTAAATTCTTTAAATGCATCACGTGGTTCAAGAGCTATATTTATGTATGTTGATCAAACAAACATATTTTAAACACGTAATTACTTCATTATTTTCCTTGTTATTCGTCTATTGATGTGGCTTACTACAATGTGAGAGCAGCTAGAGATATATCCGCGTTTAATTTAAATTTCATAAACAATTACCACACTCCAAGATTGTTAATTTATCATTTAAGTGTAAAGAGAAATCACCAATCTAAATACTATGTTTTTTATGCCCTTACTGGCATCTGATACGGCTGCATTAAATCATTAGATAAACTTGATAATGATANAAAAAAAAAAAAAAGAAGAAGTAGGAAGGATTGTGAAATAAAACAATCGCAATCCAGATAATACAATTTGGAAAAACCCATGCTATTTAACAAACTTGTTTTGAGCTAATAGTTGTTTAAAGGAGACAGGTGCTAACAAAAATCAGTTGAAAGAATTTTCAAGGATAGTCGGTTTGTACTGATCGTGGTAGCTTTATAAAGAGTGTTCATAAACCTTTTGGCTTGTGCACCGTATGTTCACCAAGTTATATATAAGGAATACATTATGTATATCTTACAAAGACATGTTTTGATGAAATTTTTATGGCCCAAATTTAGAACTTATTACACCAAATACCTCACACATCTTGGTTAATAGGGCATCAAATATGGATGGTAAATTAATCTATAGCCTGATTTTGGTTGGAAGAACAATTAAGAAAACACTTTTTTTTTCATTTAACATTAATAACGTTTTACTAAATATTATGATTAGTTTGATTCTATAGTGAAAGCTGCAGATAACATGTATGGATATGTTAAAATTATTGTATGTTCAGTAACAACCAAATGCGGTTCTTCTTACCAAAATCAAAGTATTGTTAGCTGCTTCTATCTTGAATCATGGTGACCTGGCGGTCAAGGGGTAAGATTTAGGACTTCTGTGATGGGGGTTCGGGGTTCAATCCTCAGTCCCGGCACAGATTTATCTGATTACCAAACCCTTCCTTCACCTCTGACAAGAAGTGTATTAATCACAACTTGTGAATGTGGGGAATTTCAGGCCTCCACCGTGGTTCGGATTCTACGTTAAACTGTAGGTCCTCCATTTCATCTCACAATCACCCTACAATCTCACATTAACCTAAGTGCGTATAACCCGAGCGGGTAGTAAGATGTGGTGCTAATAATAACAACAATAGTAATAATATCTTGAAGCACATCTGGATAGAGTGGATAGGCTGTCTCTGGTTGTAATTCCAAGAGAACGGGTTCCATCACTATGTATATTGATGAAGGTAATTGACATGATGGAATGGTTGCTACACGGAAATAGGAGAGCCTGAATGATGAATAGATGTACTACCTTCAAACGTGTTTATTAATTTACACAATTAACAAGTATGGAAACTATTATTATTATTATTATTATTATTATTATTATTATTATTAGCACCGCGTCTTACTACCCGCTTGGGTTATACGCACTTACACTAATGTGTGATGGTAGGGTGATTGTGAGATGAAATGGAGGACCTACAGTTTAATGTAGAATCTTAACCACGGTGGAGGCATGACATTCCCCACATTCACAAGCTGTGGATTAATACACTTCTTGTCAGAGGTGAAGGATGGGTTTGGTAATCATATAAGATAGTTTTAATATCACCTAAACGGGTGCCATGGTAAAAAAAAAAGACACCCTGAAGACCATTCCAAGTAAACCCGAATGAGATCCAAACCATGACCTCTACAACACTGATAATCTAGTTTAATATGATCCGGACATTATAGCATGTTATCAAGTCTTTTGAATATTTTTAAGATTAGTTTTGAGTATCTTGACACAACAATTAGTACATGTTTTACTATATCATTTAATATTGTCCCACTTCGGTAGCCACATAGTCTAAGGGGCTTTTCTCACAGTAGACTTGACTGCTTATGACAGAGATATTGAGGTTGTATCTCATTCAGGTGTATTAAGGAGGTTTATCGCTAAATGGTTTCCTACTACCCCTCTCCGCAAATGAGGACACACTTCCTATACATATAACCTTCCTCAGCTCTAAAACCCCTTAGCGTATTTAGTAAAGTAGTAAGATACATTACTATAAAAATATTTAGTAGAGCAGATTAAAACCACTAAAAACATACTTTTTACTAACATTAATTCGTTATTTACTATCGTATAAGTATTTATAATTCATGCTATATTTCAATTTGATGGTGGAAAATTTTTCGCCAAATATAAAATTCAAATAGACAGTACCTACATTCTTTCTATTCAGAAAGGTAACATGATTACCTTGACAGATAGCATTATGACTTAGCTCAGGGGTCGGCAAACTTCTTTAGGCCATGAACAACCCATACATTTATCAAATGTATCTTGTTTACTCACCGTATCTCCAATCTATTTTCGATATATAGGTCTATACATTTCTTAAATTAGTCAAGTACTTCTGTACCCATATCTATAGAAAAAAAATTGTATCAATGAAACGTATATTTTCATATTAAACTATTTAATTAAAAAAAAACATCACGGATTATAACTGGTCAAGGTAAGTCTTGGTTACTATCAAATATTTTCTTAAAGTACATACTTGATATATTTGAGAGTTTAGAAGACTCAAAGATTAACTATTAATGACGATATAGTTTTCTCTCGTGATCGGCTAGATATTGCTGCTAGATTGACTGGTTGCTGACCCCTCGTATAGCTTATAAGTTGCGATCATAAAATAATTCGGTAGTGCAAGACTGCCACTTTTCAGCGTAAGCGGAGTGTCGCTATGTTGTTAGTAACTTTAAAACTCATATTAGTTAGTAAATGAGCTATGAAACCAAAACAATTTCATCTGGCTTGCCGGTAACCAAGGTTCGAATCCCATCTGGGTGTGATGCGTAAATTTTTTTGTCTCAATAGTTTTTAACACTCCATTAACATAAATGCGGGTATTGCAATATTACCTCCCCTTCCTTCGTGATAAAGATTAATGACTCTCCTTTATATTTAAAAATCTTAGAGTTGAACTGTCACCACGTTTGACAGAAATGTAAATAGGCCTACTTAATGATTATGCTAAATTTAATATTATTCACAAGCATATAAACAGATGCGGCGTGAAAAAATATTATTACTCACTAGAAAATTGTTTAAAAATACTTGCAAGGCCTTAACAATTACTTGATCACAAATCAATATCTATGATTCTATTATTTTCCATAAGTTTGGATGACATTTTCGGTAGCTTCTGTAAAGTTTTGAGCTCGAGCGGTCCCATCATACATGATGATTGAGTGGAAATTATAGTCAAGCACCCACCTCAGTGGCATAGTTAGCCAACGGGCTAGCTGCGTGTTGGATTAGACTGCCGAGGACGGGGAAATCAAGGTTCGAATCTCACTCGGGGGAATTTGGAGGGTGGGGGGTACCGGGACTTCCTAAATGGTGTTCCACTCTCCCTACACGCAACTGATGGTTGACTTCTTCTTCTATATTCAACCTTACAAATACATAATCCATTAGAGTAATTAGTACTTAAGCGTATTGACCGGGCGGGTAGTAAGACGCAGTGCTAAGTAAAGTATAATAATTAACCGTTCCGTTTACATTACTATCAATACCATACTCGGCTTTGAAGACTATCGATATTTGCCGTAGCCGACCACTTTGTGAAAGTATTATTTTAAAAACTTATGATTTATTTATATTTACTTTTTTTCATCACCTCGGAGAGAAAGTATTGTGATCGTCAAAAATTGGGCTAAAGATTTTGAAAAATTTCGATGTTTCAAGGAGATTTTGAAATCAGATATCTAACCCTAAATTTAAGGGTAGCTTACTGAAGGGTAAAAAAGAAAAAGAAAAATTCTCAAAATTTGCTCAAACTGTTTTGATTAAATTTGGTATTTAGATACTATTTTTCACTATAAATAAGATTGAATTTCTAATTTTTAACTTATAGTTGTACAGTTGTAGTGCTATTAATGATATAAATATTTAATTGAAATATATTACTATAAGACAATTAATTTCTGAGATTTTAGCAAATATATATACTTTTTATTTCAGGTCTATGAAAATGAATTTGAATATGTTCTTTGGTGGACAAAGATGTTTCTCTTTTCTCAATATTTCTGTAACAGTTTTCCTAGTTCCTAATGCCATATACAGCCCTGGGCAAATCATAGCCCATGGGCCAAATTCAGCCAGCCACGTATTTTTATGTGGCCCACCAAACTATCTATCTGTGAATCTATATATAAAATTCTTGAAACAAAAATTATATTTGAAATATAATCCTAGAAACAAATGTATTATGCCAGACAAATATCTATTACCTGTTCGTTTTCTATTTCTTGAGACCAAAGTGTTGGCAACCCTGATCACCCCAAGGAAAAAAGTATATGTGCATAACATGGTAATAAACTTGAGTCAATTCCCATTAAAACTACGTTTATTCACAATATTTATTTTAAAAAAAATCTTGATCACTTTCCAACCATGCAAACACTGACAATCCAGAAAATAAATCTAAAGAATACGCCAAAACGATAAACGCTTTGAGCGATGAATTTTCTCGCAGGTTTGCCGACTTTCTTAAAATTGAAAAAGGTCTCTTTCGATAGCTCACGATCCATTTTCAATTGGCATTGATAGTGCACCGATTGGACTTAAACTTTAAATGATAGACCCGCAGTATAATCCTGGCTTCAGGGAATTACACGGTCGAGAAGAAATTTGTAAATTTTATAATTCTCTTGATTCTGTTAAATTTGCAAACATTCAAGATTTTTCTCTAAAATATTTGTCATTTTTGGATCGACCTTTATATGTTAACAATAATTTCCTATTATGAACCTAAATATAAACTCCTTACGATCAAGCATTTATAATGAAACTTTACAAGCAATTTTAAGAATTTCGACGACTAGATTTACATCTGACATCAACGAAATGAATTTTTTTATTCATCTCATTAGATAATGTTTTATTGGACAGTTATTACTTATGTCTTAACTTTTTTTATCTTGTCTATATAATTTTATATTTTCATATAATATATTGCGTGTACAAAAAAATCAAATTTTATTTTGTGGCCTGTTATAATATTTAAATTATAAATGTGGCCCTTCAGCCGA
This sequence comes from Timema shepardi, assembly GCA_902151425.1. Classification (NCBI taxonomy): domain Eukaryota; kingdom Metazoa; phylum Arthropoda; class Insecta; order Phasmatodea; family Timematidae; genus Timema; species Timema shepardi. The sequence continues at coordinate 163,567 of CABFVX010000289.1, read as the reverse complement.
AATATTTGCTCAGGCCTGCTATACGCGGTCCGCACTTTTATGGACACCCTTTATACAACCTTAACCTAGAAAAATAAGAAACAACTCTAAGCTGGCACAGTGGCTATATAAGCCTTTGGCCTGTTACACACAGTTGTTCTAACAAAGTTGACTGGTGACCATTTGCACCGACTGAGACGATCGAGGAGTTTTTTTTTAATAGCTTTTATCTCACGTTTGTATTAAAATGGACTTAAAGTGTTTAACATATTTTTCATTAACAGTGATTATTTGTGTAACAGGATCTAATGCCATTCAACTTCGTAAGTAGTTTAATGTTGATTCATTTTGTTGAGTTTAACTAATTAATTAATGAAGTCACTTTTCACACGAAAACAAAAAAATAAATTAAATAAACGTTTTATTATGTACAATATCACTTCAGTTTTAATTTATTTGAGGTGCTTTACGAACACTTTATAAAATAAATGATCAATAGTATTTATATTTGAAACTTGTTGGTTTGATTAGTATTGAAACATATAAAATAAAGTTTCAACGGCTATCTTTAGAGAAAGACTCGACATTAAATTTGAATATTCTTGAATGAATGCTACAAATGAATTACATATTCATCCGTGAATCAATAGTTTCAGTGGTGAGGCAAGGATCTTGAAGTAAATTTGATTTTTTAAATATATTGGCAAATAATTATCACAAAACTGTATAGTAAAATTTCAAAAATGGGGTGATATATTTTCACTACTTTTAAGGACACGCATGGTATCTTATATACATAAGGATTATTAATGAATGGACCATTTCATTGTAAAATGTTTATTAAACGAGGTTAAGTAATTGATTTACTGATACGATGTGCTAAGGAACAATATCAATATTTTATTTATCTTTCCTAATTTTTTATAACAAAATATATTTAAAATATTAACTTTTTATTCTATTGATCAATTTTTATATTAGTTAATAATCACTATCATGAATTTACTGACCTAAGTGGATTTCGACCTGTTGAGGAACCATATTTCACTATATGACTATTACCTACAATTATATATTCTTCTTAGTTTTGATTAGAGCCCTTAACATTACAAATATGAGCATAAATTATTAAATAATTAATATAAATCATAAGTTTTATATCAAACATATGTTTTGAAAACATATGATTTATTTTAAACATTAGTGTTGAAAACATATTTACGAGGTTAAATAAAATTATGTTATTAATTTTACTTACTCTAATTCACTAAATTAACGAATAAACCTTTAAGTAAAAGATTATGGAAATATAAAAATTATTTCAATTCAAAGAAAATACTAGTAATCACTCTTCATAAGAAATTATTTATTCCCCGTATTACTATATATAAGATTAGGATGGTATATTTTAATCTAAAATTTTTAAGAATTTAACATTTTACTAATTAGTATACGTTGTCGATTTTTAAAATTCATGGTGTGCTATCATTTAATAAAATGTAATGGGAAAATGCTCACATTCTAAAACCCATCATATGTAGTAAAATTATTGCTGGAAACCTCTTTTTAAGTGGATGAATATTAAAACATAATAGGTATTTTATTTTGGTTTTCACAGCTATCAATATTATGATCAATATACTACGTTTGCAGTAACTTTGGCCTTTTCTGAGAGTTGAAAAGTTACTAAAGACAATCTCGAACTAATTAGACTCACGCCTATGTCTCGTTACTTGAAAAACGACATGGACAGCTTTGATCTAATTTTAAAATAAATAAGAAATATTTGCATGCTAAATAAATAAAGAGAAAATTTGGAACACATTTCTAACTGAAATAAAAGGAAAGAGTTAGGATGAACCGAGTATAGTATTGGTACCATTAACCTACTTAAACGTAGTTTATTAATTTAATACCTACTCCTACAAAGTAATGTTAGAACAATCACTCAAAGGCGTGGTGTTTTATATCCAGTGCTATCTCAGGCTGTAGATTAAAACGAGAGAAAAAATATTATTATTTAAAAAAGATATAGGCAGTTATAATATATTACGTACGCATTTATGTCAATCCCTAAATACAACACATTACAAGCTGGACTGGACTGAATTCACGCATTTTTGAAAACTCTGAAATGCACATGATTGACATTTAACAATGACCGCTTGTAAACGCTAAGAAAAAGGGCAGGGATTGAGCAATCCAAGCAAAAAGCAATTTACTACACTGCTGCACGTCATTTGATATCAAGGGATTGAAATAGGCATAAATAAATGTCCTCCGTTAACTTTTATTTAATATATATCTTAATTTTAATTACCACAAGAGATTTTTTATTTTTAGTTATTACTTTTTTTTATTATGTTTTGTTTTAAGTCAAACTTTGTCACCGTTTGGATTTATATTAGAGAATAAGATAGTGTTGGAAATACAACCTTGAATCTATTGTTAGTTTTTCTGTCTTATGAAAGGTTCATTCCTTTTGTCAGTAAAGTTATATCATTAATGTTTTAATAAATTAGTGTAAATATGATATTTAACGGTGAAGGTTTGTGTATTTATGTTCTAAATGGTCTCCACTACAATCCCAATAAATTGTGTTTTAGCTTCCTACATCACACCCTGCAAAAATGATGCGAACCTTAATGCGTGTGCAAAGGAGAGTGCCAATAAAGCAATTCCGTATTTTATAAATGGTAAGTGAACGTAGTCAAAAAATATTTAATATTTACTCATCCCTCAATAATTAAAAGTTTCATAACACTACTTCCCAATTGATTAAAGGCTAAGAGGATTTGTTCGATCCCAAGCTCAGGCCAATAAAAATAATTTCTACAAACCGAGAGAACTATTATGTAGTGTTAGATCCTCTTTTTTAACTTAATTTAATTTATAAATAGTACAAATAATAAAAATATTAATAATAATATTATTATTTTATTAAAATTATATTGTTGGTGATTATTGGAACCCCAAAGGAGAACAATAAACTTTGTTTTTTATTTTGGTTTTACATTTTATTTAATAATACCTCTGTGTTAAAATAAATTGTGCCAGAATATTATTATTACTAAATTAAAAATTATGATAATTGAATACTATTTATGGTATATTGACGATATTAATTTCAAAATAAATCCATTTCATAAAAACTATTCAAGTTAGAAATAAATACAAGCGTGAGCATATACTTTCAGGTAAAATATATTTTTATAAATTATATTTTCAGTAAATCTAAGTTATTATTTTATTCTGAAAAGTTTCTACAACCATTTAAATGGAATTATGGGTAAAACAAGGCGTTGTTAGTGGAACTCTTTGTAGAAAAGCATGAAATGTGATATGCATGTTGGACTAACTGGTTTCTCATACTTACACTATTTTGAGAAATAGTGGAGGAAAACCAAGAAAGGTCTCAGTAATAATTTTACTTGAATAGACATCAATCGATATTATGGATAACTATATAAGATAAAATATACTTACCCTAAAAATATTTAAAATAAAAAAAATGTTTATAAAATAATAATGAATAAATCTACATTTTTTACACTTTGTCAACTAGTTTTGCCGATGCTTATATTTATTGTTCTTTGCACTAGACTAATGCTAAGATCTGGATGATTGTTTTTATTTAAATTTGAACTAAAGCTATAGCTGTTCACATATAGACTGTTTACTACATTGAAAAATCTCCTCTCGAAAACCATATTTTCCAAACGCTTTATAAGAGGTAAGGCATATATTTATATCATTTCCCAATTTGATTTGAAATTACTGAGTGATTTTTGGCATTAATAAGCCACAAATTTTGTTAACTTATTAAAAAAAATGCATGAATTGAACTCATAATTTTTAAGGAATATTTGTCAGAATAGGTTTTTTTTTGTTTTGGGTCGTCAATGGCTTAAAAATTGTGCAGCTCAGCAAGTAAGACATTGTTTTCTTTCAGGTGACCGCAAATATAACATACCAAATCTCGTGCCTTTGATAATATCGGAACTGAAAATAGATCAAGAAGGCAACCAAGCGATTGGCTTCAATTTTATTGCAAAAAATGCCACAGTGTTTGGTATAAATACTGCAGAAGTTGATGAAGTCAAGTATGTTCAAATTTAATAATAACTATCATATAATATAAAGAAATGCAAGCATACCCTATGATATATGGCTACCTTTGATAATATAAATCTATTTTTGGCAATAAACATTGATAACATTTCAATATATTATCTATATTAATTTATAGATATTGATAATATACATAAAGGTAAAGCTACATATTATATGAACTGAAGTATGAATTTAAGAAAGTAGATCTTGTAATCTAATAGCTTTTTTAGCTGTCAGATGTATTCATACCTAAGAAAATCAAAGTTTACATATTAGGCCTAAGGGAAAAAGCTACTATGGTATGAAATAAAAAATTATTTAAGTCAAATGACTTGGATTTTGTGTATGTTCGCATGTAAAAAATAATCCAAAAGAGTTTAAGGTTTTAATTTAATATAGTGAAACCCACTTTGGTGACCACGTGGTCTAACGCGCTAATCTTGAGTTGGACCAAACTACCGTAGACGGTTGGGTGCACTGAGGGTGGTTCCTCCTAAATGGTGTTCTACTCTACACTAATGTGGGTGCACTTCCTCTAAATTAAGACTTTTAAATCCCTAATGCATTAGCGTAATTAGTCCGTTGTCATATAATCCAAACGGTTAGTAAGATATCACGCTAAATACAAATAGTGAATATTCACAATTATTTTGTAGGGTTACATTAATTTTTTGTGTTGACAAATTTATTTTTATAAACTTGTAGATAATTAATCACTCTTTTCAGTTAAACAAAAAATACTATTTTGAAATTGTAGCACAGATTTATCATCAGTTTGACAAGTTTTTCTCCAGATAAAATTTGGCAGTGTCATTTGTACAAATATATTGCATCAAAAGAAACCTGGTATAATTTTGTTGACCTGTGACGGGTAGGTCAGGTTTAGATTCCCGACTGGGTGTACTGAGATTGGAGTTACCTAAACGATTTCCAACTCTCCTTTCATACCAATGTGGGTACATTTAATCGGAATTTCACTTTCCTGATCCCTACCACAATATGTTTAGAGCCCAAACGGGTAATTAGACATGACACCAAATAAGAATTTTTTATTATACAGAAAACTTATATTATTATTCATAAACATTTATAATATCGAAAATGTGTTGATTCGACATAGATTGTGATAACAATTGAATAAAACTGGCAATTTACATGTCCAGTTTGAAACTATTTTGACAATATGTGATGTTATTTATTGTGCTTAATCTTCATTCAGGATTGATTTGAAGAGTGGCCATGTCGAGTATCATCTTTTATTCCCTCGGATTGAAATAGAGTGTGATTACGACGTAAAAGGGAAGATTTTACTACTTCCTATTTCAGGACATGGATCCGGAAACATTACTATAAGTAAGTTGACAGTTATTATGATCATTTTTTAAATGAAAATAAATGTTGCAAAATAACTATAAGTGTCACGATCCCTGTTTTTATCGATTTTGATTATTGAAATTTTTTTATTTCATTATTTTTACAGATATCCAAAGTCTTATAAAACAAATTTATTAAATTTCATAGCATAACATATTAACTAAAGTGTAGATAATAATTATAATAAAACATTCAATCCTAATTTTAACATAGAAAAAGACCCATTTTACTAAGTATTCTAGCATACGTAGTTAATAAAATTTATAGAGAAACAATAGAAATCATTTATTTTTAATTATAAATAAAAAACCACTGAGTCAAAATATTTATAAATAGTGTTTAAGAAGTGTATATTTTTCAACTATTGTAGACAGAAGACTTTTAAATTCACCAAAGAGTGTCGCTAAACAAATCAAATTATAAGAGAAAATAATGATAAGTAAACTAAAATGAGAGATAATTGATTATTACTCATTCTGAATCTTGTCATTTTGCAAAGTTGTCTTTATTTTCTTAGAGAATTCAGAATCGAAGAGATGAGAATCGGATTATTAAAATCAATTCTAGAGTCTTTCAACACCGGTAATAATCGAGTGTAGCGAGGTTTTAAAGAGTCGACATTACATATAGAAACGGGGGTGGTACATGAAACTTTTCTTTATACTAGCGTGCTAATGCTCTATCACTGACAGTGTAAGACTTGTCCTATAAATATGTTGGAGAGGATTTTCCAAAATTTGTGAATAGAGTTTCTCGTGTAGTCAACACAACATAACCCTTCGGCCATTAGTCTCAGTTTTCTAGACCTGAATCGCTAAGTTCTTATTCAAGTTGCCCCTCAATTGACCTCACGAGGCTTAGTGGACTCCGTTAAGAACCCACTGCTTCACATAAAAATCTGGTAGCAGCGTAGATAGAACCCGGGACATATGAATACTCGTTTTATGCCCAGGATAATAATTTTATCAATATTTCAAAACTAGACTTATAAAATTCTGCAGCCATACAAAGACCGAACACGAGTCAACGTTCCGGTCTCCGATACCTTTTGAGTGAATAACCATATAGAAAGTCTATCTAAGACTATTGCTTCAAATAATTAGTGGTGAATGACCTAGAATGAACTGGAATAGATTAGTGGTAGAGCATTGTCCCACTAGGCCAAAGGCTCCGTATTCAACTACCGTATTCATGGATAATTTATCATCATATGTTTAACTAATATTTGTGAAGGGCAAAGAATTCATAGCAAATTTTCGTTTCGTATATTTCACTATTATTGGTGAGTAAAAACACCTATTAATTTGAACTTTGCATTTACATCCATTATTCTTTCCAGCCTGTGGCCTGGGTCAGTTTTTATTCGTCATATATTCCCCACTACAAGATTGCTAGGCCTGTCGCAGCTTCATATGGCTTATAATGTGACTTAAGACTAGGACCGGTACAACACCCTGTCCCCGGCCGTTAATTTATTAACGTGAAAGGGCAAACCCATATGTCATCAATGATATTTTTTTTGGCCATGCTGGTAATAGAATCTGAGACACTTAGATCATTAGGAAGACACGTTACCAGCTGAGCTAAGGTGTCAAGCATGAAAAAGAACTCTAGACTTTTATATCAAAGCTGCTCTACAGACTGATTTAAAAAAAATTGTCATCAATTATCATGGTTTTACTATCTTGTAACTAAATTATAGATAGTGGGGCACTCACAATTAATTAATACACAGGCTCTGTACTATTTTATAGCTTGATAATTTATTTCTGTAATATCGTATGTACACTTACCTACAAAACTACCAGGTTGCTTATTCTAAATTATGGGTACACTCAGTTGTATATGTTAGTCATATTTTGGTCTCCAACGATCATTTGTCATTTCTCAACAAGAAAACTATATTATAATCCTCCCACAGTGGTGGTTAAGAGTTCTATGGATAGATTAATACAATTAAAATATGATAAGCTATGAAAAATATGGATGATAGAATGGGTAATGTAAATGGTTGCAAAAATGTATCCTGTCAAGAACCATATTTATAGTATAACGTTAAACATAACAAAATCTTGACGAACTTTGAAATATATTAGGTACCTATACATATTATTTAAGAAATAATGTGATACTCATAGATTATTTCCTTGGAACAATATTAGTAATATTGTTCATCTTGGCTACATCATTCGTAGCCCAGGTTGTGGAAATATTAGCTATTACTAATTATTAACCGTCGCCCAGGAGACGCCTGAATGTACTAATCGCACATCCTTTCTGTGAAGGCTATTTACATGTCACGATAAGAGGTGATGATGGTAATAGTGAATATGAGAGTGTGGAACCAGTGGAAACATTTAAACCTATTTTAGGTATAATTTAAAAATAAACCTGGTAACCATTGTGGTAATTCTCCTTTAGAGAAAAATATCCATTGTCCCAAACTGGGATTGAAACCGGGAACTCTTAGCCAGGTGCACTGACATTCCCACAGCGGGGCCGGTTCCTTGAGAATATAAAAGCATAAACACTTGACCATTAATAGGGTATTTTCAACAAATCATTTAACATATAAATAACCCGCTTCATGTTTAAAAGAATTACAATTGTTTAAATACTGACTATGCGATCAAAAAACTAACGATTAAACTTTTAAAAGATTACCTTCTTCTCAATGTTATAAATAGAACTTTAGTTAAATACTTCACACTATTTAAAATTTCGAAACAACTTTGGGTATATGTTTAGTAGTAACTGACTAGCTATAACATTTTATTCTGTATTAATGCTTTTTTTATTCGAGCTGTCTCGTTTTATTAATATTAATCAATATCTTTATTTAGTTAAAAAGTTACAGGTTAACTCAATTTTAATCTTATACCCTCCCCACCACCAATTAAATTGATAAAGTAGCCCGTTATAATATAATGGAATCCCAAGTATGTGTTAAGAAGTCAAATTTGGTTTAATAAAATACTGCACTAAATATTTAGGAAACGTATTTTAAAAAAGAGTGCTGCTGTATTGCGCAAGTGGTAGGTTATAAAGTTACCACCAGATGAAGCCCACCCAAACCAGACTGAGCATTAAAATTATTGTAATCTACTATTTTTTTAACAACTATAGTGTCCAATGACAATCTATGAAAACTTACTCACTCACTCTACACACACACACACACACACACACACACACACACACACACACACACACACGAGATTGTGTGTGTGGTTTAAATCGATGACCAGGTGAAATAACTTTATACGAGGATTGGCCAGGCAATATTTAACCTTATCACAACATATTGTATAACATGAGGATTTGAATTTGGAATACTTATAAGATTTCATTATTAAAAATAAAGGTTTCATAGCAGGTTTTTCCGAGCTTATAAACCGGGTCATCGCAAGCCATTTATTGATTTAGAAATTCTTTGGCAACATACAGGTCGTTTCTTTGTGTAGTTCCAATTTTGGTGAAGAACACCGACTTACCTATATGGCACCCACAGCAGGAGAGATTGTATCTGACAATTGGCTGGAGGATCATCATAGCAAAAATTTACTCTAAGTGACTTAAGTATAGTAAATCTATTGTAAGCAATTATTATTTGTTTACTAATACTATATTTTCTATATAAAGCGTGGTCAAACGAGTATAAAAATACTTCCCTAAGGAGTTCTGTATAATTGGTGTAACTTTTTTTTTATCACCACGTCTTACTACCCGTTCGGGCTATACGCGTATTTACTGCTTTTGTATACATTTATAGGGAGGAGTAAGTTTATATTTAGAAAAAGTGAGCCCACATTTGCGTGGAGGGAGAGTGGAAAACCATTTTGAAATAAACACCCTCAGTACACCAGACCAAGATTCAATCTTCGATATTCCTGTCATCGGCAGTCTAGTCTGCAGCGAGAGTAGCGCCTTAAACCATACGGCCAGCGAAATATGTTTTAAATTATTGAAATAACAAACGTTTTAATAAAACTATTATGTTCTTGTTTTTGCATTAGTGGCAAAAATAAACATATATCATACGAAATAATAAATAAAAAATATTTTAATCATATTGTAGGTTTATAGTTATACCTGTCCCCCAAAATAAATAATTGTCTTTCATAATTTAGAGAGTATTTCAAACTAAACCTTAGTTTGAAAATTAAACATTTTTGGTAAACAACTCATGAACACAATAGCGAAAATTATTTATGACTCCATCAACTTCCCTTATTTCTTTTGGCTCACCATCTTGATTTCAAAAGAACGTGGCACATTCTAGAAGACCAGGTTTGAAGAGCATTTTTTTAAGTGAATGACAGACGTTGCTTACTCAATAAAGAAATATCCAAAAGTTTATTTTCATTTATTTTTAATAATTCTAAAACGGTTAATGGTTTAAAACAAATTATTTGTTTGTGTTAATGTCTTTACTAATAAAAGTAACAAAAATCAACCCCTGGCAATGCAGAACATAATATGTTTTGGCAAATGGATATATGGTAACTTTTCATAAATTTCAGAATCCACCTCTCCTGCCGTGGATGTCCTATACCATTATAAACTTGAAATATAAATGTATGTCAGGAATCATACAACTATCATGGAGTTCACTAAAACTCTACAACACCCATACTGGTGGGTATATGGACTTGATATATAGCTCATCTGGGCTGGTTTGCAGACGATGAAAGTTTGGGGTTATAATAATATTCAGGTGTACAGAAGGTGTCTCTCTACTATTTCCCACTCTAGTTCCATTCAAAATTTGGTAGATAAACTATAAATTTTAGCTTATTTCTCCCTAATAGATTTATTTTATTTCTATATCCTGAACTAATAATATTATGTAGAGAACGATAAATTCATCGTTATAGCTAAGAAGTATCAGAAGATTTTAAACATTAGGACGTGTTTGATACACGAATAAAAATGCTAGAATATATTAATATTATAAAATGTATCAAAACTATATTTAAAAAAATCTATTTTATACTCATGATGCAAACAATTTGTATCCATTGGAAATGACAGATCAACAAAGAACCAATATTACGGCAGTATGCTAAAATTCCTAGCATTTATTTAATAATTATTCAAGTTTTATGTATTGAGCTACAAATATTTAGAGGAAGATAACATTTTATGAAAAATTATCCTTAATTAGTATGGAAGAAGACCTGAAAACTATTTAGAAAAATGTACCCTCAGCTCACATGACCGAGATTCTAGCCCAGACCACATTATCACCAGCAGAGGTGTAACTGGTTGATGAGGGCTGATGGCACCCAGGACCAATAGAAAAAATGGCGCCCCTTTAAAATATTTCTTTAAAATTTGGTTGAGTCATTGTTTTGATACCAAAACTGGTTACTCATTATAATAACCTTACAAAATAATTATTTTTTGGTTTAATTTAAAGAAACCATAATATTGTTGCTAATGTAACTAATGAATTTGGAAATCAGGATACATGCCCCACCTGCCTCACCCTAGTTACGCCACTGATCACCAGTTTGTAATACCTGCCGTCTTGTATATGTGCACATGTATGCGGGCTTCAAGTCAAATGTAGAGGTGTAATAAACTAAGAATGAAGTTTCTCAAACTCTATCTTTTTGACCTTGTCAGAGGGGTAAACGAACTCTGACACACCAGACTGCTAGTCTTAACTAGCTGAAATTCTTTGAGGCGACTAATTAGGAACTCGTACGACTACATATAGCTTAGCTGGCGGCTATTTCACACCAAACAAACTTGTTAGCACTATAGTTGTCGCAAACATATTTTAATTGAAGCTTTTAAAATAATCTTTCTAAATACTCAGCTCATGTCAATACAGGACTTAAAACAACCTTGGCTTAGGACATTACATCATACTACACACTTAGCCTAAGTTCCTATATATTTATTACTCTATCAGAATAGTCGTCCCCCAAAGATATTTTTGACCAGGGGTGTATAATATTCAAGACCTTAAAATAATGTGGCAAACACCAGTTTTTATTTTAATTGAAAATACCTATTTATACATCAAATAATACTACAACTATGAACATAGCTGGAATCAAGGTGAAAACAAATAAAAATTACTAATTTGTTCACTTATTCGTTGACAATAACTATGTAACTAAATTTTTTGGTTTACTCCCCCAAAATTTTAAAGAAAATAAATTAGGGAGTTTTTAAAATATAAAAATAATTAGCTTTCACTCGATTTTTATAACATTTTAAACAATAAACTTTCACTGCGTGGGGATCAACACTCAAACAAATATTGTTGTTTTGCATTTTAAGTCCATGTGATATTTTATAATGCATTCCATCAGGATATTTATCATGGTTTGGAGATAAGTATGTTATTTCTGATCCTAGACATTCATCAAGGGGGAGGTAGACACATGTATTTTTATTTTATGCCTATTGTTTATTTTGGTTCAATATTCAAAACAGTATATTCGAATAAATAGCGGTAAACGAAATAAAATTTGTTTTTATACTCTACTTTTATTTTAAGAAATGTAATTATTTTTAACAACTGGATTTCAAACTTTATAATTAACTTTAATAAACAGATTGGAAGGTAGGCCTAGGTCTTGGGCGCACAAATAAAAATTATCAGGGGATATGACGCTCATGAAGACAGAGACTGGGATTACAGGATTAAAAGGTCGAACCTCTGTACCAATAGAAAATATCCTCGTCAGTAGACCACAAAATAAAACCAAGCCTATATACACCTTTGGTTTGACACCATTCATTCAGAGACAAAACAAGTTCCGTTCATTATAAATATAGTTATACCTTTACTAAGGGAAGTTCTTAGTTGTTTTAGTGCTATGAACTCAATTGACAATTAAATTCATCTAAACACTTTACAAAATAAACTAAAAGCACAGGATGATGCGGGTGAGTTTTATCTAAATTAAACCGAATCTCAAAGTTAGAGAATAGTACATACAGTATCGGTAATGAAACAATCCCTTCCTAAATGATTTAATAACTTTCTCTTTCCATGTGCAAATATCAGAACAGTTCCTTTAAATTTTTTCTGTGTCTTTCCTACCCCATTAGTGTGAATATACGGTTATCACAAACAAATCAGTTAAAATAAATAATTTGTTATTTAATATTAATCATAAGTGTTTTGAAACAATTTTTCAGCTAATGTTAAAGTGAAATATTACTTCACACTGAAAATAGATCAGCGAACAGACGGTAAAAACTACAGCACCCCCGTGAATTCAACCTTGGACTTTGAACTCATAAATGGAGGACGAGTCTACATCACGCTTACCAACCTTTTCAATGGGGATAAACTACTTGGTATGATATTTTTTATAGTTAAACGTATATTACTCTCCAAATGGTACAATATAAGCAAGAGGTCAGTGTGTTGTATTTTTATCATATTTAATTAATTAATATAATCATCACGTTATTTGTACACAAACCTTTTTTAAGATAGTCTTAAATTTAACCCTATGCATGGGAATCGAACTCAGTACACATGGCACCAATGAGCTATCCGGGATCCATCCCAAGCTCAGGGTCATTCTTCCCACATGATAACTCATCGTTAGCTGATGATTTACATACGCCCATCAAAGACTCTGCTTTAAATATGAATGAAGAATGACCCCTATCAAAGTGACGAATCCTGGATAGCTCAGTGGTAAAACACTGGCGCACTAAGCTAAGGATTCCGGGTTCGGTTCTCGTGTCCAGATGTAATTTTTCAATTGATGAATATTATAATTTAATATGGATATATCCGTAGCCTAGTGGTAATTTATATAATCTAAGTCTCATTAGATCTGTACAGTTAACTATACATGGAATTGTTTCTTTCAAATTTGTTTAGAGTTTATCTGAAAGAAAGTTTGTCATATTGGTGTGTAGCAAAGAAAAAACACACATTTAAAGTGTCTATACCTGTGACTGAGTTTGTTGGATGTCTGAATAAATGTATAAGGGCCTTGTTTCAACTCCAGAAAATCCTTGAGATTATTATTATTATTATTATTATATGTGTTTATCTGATATTTAATTGCTGATTTCAGTGTTTGTAGTGGCAATTAGTTTTCGCAAACAAAATGGTTTTCTCCATAGCTGAGCCTGTGTTCCCAGGATATAAAGTTTCTGATATTAATTATGTTTTATATGGGGATAGATAAAATATACCATTTTTACGAATTCTAATCTTAAGTCTAAATATTCATTTTACCTACGATTCGCAAATCTGGAATTATAATCCAAATCTTTGAACGCTTAATACAAAAAAAGAGGTTTACTTTGTTTAATTAATTGCTAAGTAGCCCACTTCGGTGGTTGCATGGTCTAAGGTGTCATTCGTCAATAGACTAGACTACCGATGATGGGAAGATAAGAGATATATTCCGGTCGTATGTACTGAGGATGGTTTTTCCTAAAATGTTTCCCACAAAAATGTGAGTACATTTCTTATAAACTTTACCTTAATCATCCTTAATTTATTAGAGTAGCTAGTACATAGGAATACAACACGAACAGGTAGTATTACATGGTGCTAAAATAATCAATATGCTATATAATATAGAAGTATTAACTGAATCTCAGCATTTGTCACACATAATTATATTCTATTAAATGCTAAAAATTATTTATTTGAGTATTTGTTGTTAAGTTTTACACCTAATTATGCTGTGTTAGCCCCCAATAAGCAGTATAAAAACGTTTAAACAAATTTGAATTCAAAATTAAAAAATTAATATACATTTTAAAATCCTGATGTCAATATTTTATCAAATTCTCAAGTCTCTAACATTCTTAGTGATTGATTGCATTGTTTCGTAAGTGTACAGGACAGTAATTACTAAATATTTGTTTCTGTTTTTGGTAATTTTTTTTAGGAGACAACATGAACCAGGTATTGAATGACAACTGGGAGGCATTGGTCAAGGACGTGGGGCCAGCCTTGGCAGAGGCTATAGGAGAGGCCTTTAGACAAATTCTGGCGGGGATATTCAACCTTGTGTCCATTGAAGAAGCATTTATATTATAACTTTCATCATTATTGTTTTCTTTTAAAATTGATGTGACGAAGACACAAGGAAATATAATAGATACAAATTTACATCAAATATAAGTATAAATTCAAATAAAAAATAGCTTCTACACATTACAACATATTAAATTCTGACTATAGACGCTCTTAAGTATAATGTTCTCATTTATTTTTTTATATATTACTAAACTAAATTTTTTTAAATGAGCGAGTTGGAAATATTTCAGACAAAATAAAACAACATATGTTTAAAATCAAACCAAATATCCAGCATATTTATTTAAAACCTTTTTGATTATTTTATTTTTACCACGTCTGCTTCCTCAGTCTATAAGAATTTTTATTATGCTAGCGGAGAGTATGTAAAGAAGGCTTAGCTAAAAGTAAATGTACAATTACTTGAGTCAAAGAATAATGCAAACAAATTTAGGAAAAAATACTCTCAGAACAATAGCCTAGGATTAAAACAAACCCCTTACTCATCAACAAAACAGACTAGATGAGCTTAACATTCAGCCCAAGTGCTTATCAATGTGGGTTCTTTTATTATTTTAGAATCATAAAAATATAATTTTTGAAATTATAGTAGAATTTTTTAAAGGTTTTTGCATGTTTGTATGCTTTGTATGTTCACCATTTTAACTCACATGATCTATGAATATCATAACATGTTACTTCGATAAGGCGGCTATTCTAGATCCCTGAGCTATTAATTAAATATTTGTGGATATTTCCATAACCAAAAACCTAAAGATATTTTAATTCAAATAATGTGTAGGCCCTACTTAAGAAAATCTTATTGTATGCATTTAGGGATTATTTTTATCAACAGAACAATCGTATTCATTTTTAGTTCTTACGTCCATTACTAACCTTCTGGTAACGGTTAACTCCAAAACAAAGAAATTTATAATGCTGAAGCCAGGATTAGGCCCACGAATTTAGGGTTACCCTGGATTGTGCAACTTAGGCAATTTCTCCTCTACTTTTACCAATATTAAAAGCTTTAGATCTTAGACCACTTGGCAGCCGGTGAGGGTGGATCCAAAATTAATATACAAAACAGTAATTAATGTTACGATTACATATTTAATAAAACCCGAGGGTATACACCTCAAGAATACTCTATTTTACTTATTTTATATATAATTTTTTATAAACACGTTTCCGATCGTAAAAATTACAAAAAAATGGCTGAATAGATTAGGACAAACGACCTCCCATTTTAACCCATGAATTAGTTTATACCGCAAAACCAATTAGGCCTCTGCACTGTTATATTTGTCATGTCAAACAATAGCAAGATACTCATTTGGATTAAATTGTTACATCCAGATGTAAAATACTTTAAATTATTAAAAATCACTCATTTGAAAGCTACCCCAAAATAATTTTTGCCTAAAAACCAATTATATTGTTATATTTGTCATATAAAACAAATCCTAAATATGCATTTTAAACAAAAGAGTTAGACCCATTTTCGAAAAACTTGGTTGTAAAAAACACTACCCTTAGTATCTAAATATCGAGTTTGAAGAAAATCTATCACACGATTTTGGATTCATGGTCAGGGACAGACAGGTAGGCAGAGAGACAGACAGACAAACATGGGGATAGACAGAATTGAAAAATATATTGTTTAGGGTTCGTCTTCACATAAAACGTAAGCATTTGTCATAACCGAGAGATCGATTTTTTTTCACGTTCACATACTTTATCTTTAAAGTTAAAAAACAGAGAATCGTAGACTTAATGTGGGCCTATGTGCTTGGACAAATCTCACTTTGTGTTTCTACACAAATCACGTAGGCCTTTTAATCACTGGGCTAACTCCTAAACCAAGATGTATACAAACTTGAACGTTGGTACAATAATTTATTAGGTATGCGCTAACGCGCTTGTCGTGTTGAGCTCAACTGCTGAGGATGGGGAGATCGAGGTTCGAATCTCGGTCGGATGAACGGTTTTTTCCCTAAATGGTTTTCCACTCTCCCTCCACGCAAATGCGGGTTCACTTCCTCTAATTAAACCTTCCCAATTCCTAATCCATTAGAGTAATTAGTACTTAAATCGTATAACCCGAACGGGTAGTAAGACGCGGTGCTAAATATTATTATTATTATTATTATTATTATTATTATTAGGTATACTAGCAAAATTTATTCTCGGGTGTTTAATTTTACATTTGTATCACCTTCAAGCCTGACGCCTTTAATTGAGTGACTACCAGTGTGGCTAGCAAACTCACAAAAACTAGTGAACTGGAACTGGTAATTTGAAATAAACAACCATTATTTAATTATATATTCAACTCATTTACATAAAAGTCAAGAGAATAAGTTAAATTACATTTAAAATGTATGTATTCTAATTTTTTACATGCACATTTCCTTCAAAAACAATTGTGTTTTAATTTTAATATATATAACATGCAGAATAGAGAAACTCCTAATTTCTCGCTAATGGATTGAAATACAAAATCCCTATACTGTATCTCTCTCGAAATTTGTTGCAATAAAAACATACCATAATTTTAACTGACGCATTTAATCATGTGTTTAATAATTGCGTGTCACTCCTGAAATTACGTTATGCATGGTATTATTAATAAATGTTTTTATGGCCTTGCCTGTGGTGGCTCACACATAAGGTATTGTTTTCAGGACCTCTGGACTAACCAACTTAATCTTAAAAAAAAGAGTAGGTACCTATTATGTATATAATTATCAATATTATATTTTTCACTAATGAATGATAAATAAATACAGGACTAAAGATATAACCCCAACCCAAATATACATACTAAAAATAATAATTAAAAAAAATAATTAGATAAAAATGTTTTTGTATCACAAATATTATATTATTATTTCTCAATAAAACATAAACCAATCTTCTTAAGTGAATTTCCCCTTTTGAAATATGACAATAACTTAAATTTTACATATTATTTAAATGTATAAATGAAACAATTCATTTTATATTAAAAATGGTTTTAACAAAACTACCATTTTAAATAAAGTTATTGACTTTACCTCAACAAAACCGGTTTAAGTCCGTGGAACATTTGCAAATTTTATACACGCCATTGTTACTTTTCTTCACTAATTAATTTGATGAGTATTTTATAGAAAAGTTCTGGGAATAAATGATCATTTTAACAAACATATCTAATGGTAAAGTTCTTAAATTCTTAAATATATATTAATTTTATTAAAACTAGACTTCAGTTTCACCCATCTATGTACTTACAAAAGGCAAAATATTGTGAATGTCCTACCACCATTCTCTCCCACTCTTAATGCTATTTCACACGAGTGTTTTCTTGTCGAGCGTGTCTTCAACCGTTACGTCAGGTCTACAGCACGTTTTGTCATGATACCTAGTTCCAAGCATGTCCTTTCACACAGTCAACGCGCAATTGGTCTATCACACGACGGCCTAATTCCAACACTCTTTCCTCGACGTTTTCTCGATGGTTGGCGGTGGCGGCATTGCTCAACAACAAAGAAAGACAAGGAAACTCTCACAAGGACGGTCTCTCACAAGGACGGTGGATACCGCGCGTTTTCAGTTGTAGCTTTGGTCTCTTGGTGTAAGGTCATGTCTGAGTCTTCATCCTCTTGCTCTTCACTCCAGCCCCTGGTGGTCGGAAGCCTGGACATTTCTCCTGCAGTATCAGATGCTCTTACATCTGGAAATTTCTGGGCGTATGGTAATCAGTAGTTTGTCAAATAATGAGATGGACATTCGAAAATAACTGAAGAGTGTTGGTGTGTGCTGTTTTAATTTATCAAATAGCAGGTGAAACACACCTTCAGTCAATCATACACTGTTTAGTGGGTCCCAAACACATTTTGGTTTTTTCTTTGTTGTATCCTTCAGTGCAGCATATACGCTACCATTGCTTGTTTTCTATTCACATTCATTGTGTGGACACACTAGAAAGCTACTGATTGCACTGTGCTGTGCTTGTACCTCTACTATTTTTTTTTATAGTTGGTGATTCACTCTGTATACGTCGGCCAGTAGAAATCATTCGTGAGAAAAGAATCAATAATCAAAAGGTGGGGTGGACCCCAAGTACGTTAGTAGATAATCGCAACAATGAAACGCCCATTTGAAATGGCACTTATACGAGCTACATGCCTATAGACCATCTGCTCAAACATTCAGAACAATTCCTAAAAGTAGAAATTTCAAAATAACTTCTTCAATGTGATGAATAGAACTTTAATGGTGAAATTTTGGACTAAATTTTATGGCGAAGCATTTAGAAGTTTACAAAAAAAATTAAATTTAAAAATAGTGACACCAGAATGACGGCTACAGCTTTCAATTCACTGCAGTTTTTATAGAATTTTATTAATGGGAATTTGTGACGTTAATAAATCTGGTTCTTGTGGGATTTATTAAAACTCAATATTGTGGTTTAAATGTATACCTCTTTACAAATAAAAGTCAGTGTACAGTGCCAGGGTATATCTCACTGACATTAGAACATATTTTTATATGAGATCATAAATATAATTTGAGCTAGCACAACTTCACGTAATAATGACGAGTGGACTTTGTACCCGGCTAATAAATTACTTTAAACTCTACGACGAAAATAAATAAAGTTTAAAAAATATTAATATTGGAAAATAATTTCGTAAATAAGTTGCTTAAATAAACAGGCGTGAAATAGAATCACAAATTGCTTTATAAACTCTGATTTATAAAGTAGACATAAGTTGATTAATTACTCTAGTTCCCTTGTAAAAGATGAGGAAAGAATATTATAAATTAATGCATCGGTATTTGATTGAGAAGGATTCCCGTTTGGGACCTATGTTTTTATGTTAACAAATTTGAGATAAAAAAAAGTTTAGTATTTCATAGTAACACAATATTATTTTTGATCAGCAAACTGAAATATGATAGTTTGAGATCTATTTATTAGAGCCATTCTAATACAGAACTATCTAATCTCTTTCAAAAATTAGATTAGTTATATTTATTTTAGATATTTTTGAAGGAAACACGAGTTAGTTTAAAAACATGTGTAGCAAAGAACGTTATGGGTTAAAATAAATAAATAATTATTTCTCCATTATTCATATTTAGTTAAAATTTTGCACATAGCAATCTTAACAGTTTCTGAAATTTGTCAATGATATCTCATATATTTGTTAGGACCATTACCAAATGCCACTTTGCTCGTGACAAATATATGACAACAGTTAAGAGGACTATATTAAGAAAACTAAAATAAATGTATATTTTGTAGAAATATTTTATTTATTTTTAAATAAATAGTTTTTTGTCATGAAAACTGCAAACATATTATGCATAACCTGCGTAACCTTCAACGGACACATAGACCCCTCTCCCTTCCCCGCCCCTCAAAAGTCACTGTTAACGCAGGATAAATATTTAATTAAAAACATTATTAAATTATTCCTTACACCAGTTATTTTTAAGATACTGAAATTATTGGTATATATAACAATACAAATGTTTCCTATTTATTATTAAAAACTATGCTTAGGTAAACACTCATTTTGGACCAAATATTAAATACCTTACTCGAAAAATATCAAGTTTCTTAAAATATTTCAAACTAAATCTACCTTCAAATAATTTTTTAATAGAAATAAAAATGTATTATATTTTATCAGGTAAAATTGTCACCAGATATACCAATGCTCAATTAAATCATTAAAGCTGTCTTAAAAATCTCACATTTGTACACTATTTATTTAAGAAAAATTGCATAATATATATTGTCTTATAAAACTTACCAGATATACACTTTGAGCCAAATCGTTGGAGGTTTTAATAAGATGTATAGAATTTTAAAAAATATCAGTGATCAGTAAAATAATTAATTACCTTAAAAATAAACATTTAAAATTACATCTTTAGTTCCATTTTTGGGAAACTTGAATTTTAAATATACTCATTGATAAACTACATTTAAATGAATTAAAGAAACAAAACAATTTAACAGTTTTATTTGTCAGTTCAAACACTCGCTAGATATCTAAATCTAAAAATATTTGTATATTCATTTAAAAATAATAATATCCAAACATAGCTCACCAGTAATCTAATTTTAATGAGATCAAGGATCGATTTTTTTTTAAATCTCAACATATATCAATATACCACATAAATATAAAATTTGAACAATTACATAAATTCGTTTTGGAACTTGGCCCAGTTACAGAGATAAAGGGACAGACTTTGGGACTAACAGAGTTTTGAAATAAATGTTTTTGGCTTTCGTGGGCACATTAACCGTAAGTATTCATCATAATCTCAAGATCTAAAATTTTCAAGATTAGTTATTTTTACTTAAAGAGAAAAATGGTCAAACACAATTTATCAGGGGATTTATTCTTGGTTGACGATAGCGTTTTGACAAAAGGTCTGCCTACATCGATGGACACCAGGACATACTATCAAGCTCATCTGGTTTTGTTTGTCACAGACGAAGAAGTTTAACTGCAAATACTGACGAGTGCACAAATGATGATTTCCCAAAATAATTTTCCACTTTTCTTCTTATACAACTATATTACATTTCCTATAAATTATACCTTTATTAGCTCCACACCATAAATGTTATAAAAGACGTTTGGACCGGATAGACTTAGTGGTAAAACAAATAATAATAGTAATACTATTATAATAGTTCTGCAAATGTTAAAATCTACTCCTACTACGTCTATAGTTTTATTTTATTCTTGGAGAACACAGGTATCGTTAACGCGTTTTAAGGAAAAATTATGAAAATACTGAAAACCAAGTTATCAAAGAATAAAAAGTAACAAACATTTGAGATAGCATGTTTTTCTTTGTAAACAAAAATATGCTAAAACTTATTAGAAAAGTTATGCTTACTATAATATGTTCTTAAATAAACTTTTTTTTAAAATATTGTTTGAATATTGAAAAGTTCACTTAGATTAAATGCTTGGAGTTAAAATATTGTTGTACACAAGAAATTATTACTTAAAATAAATATAAATTTTCTTTGAGATTTTACAAATTTACTATCAAACTTAAATTAGAACTCAAAAATTCATTGAAATGTTTTATTTTTGCGGGCTTTCCTTTAAATGAACAATTTTAGGCCAAAAAAGAGATATGTTTTATGCTTATAGCTATTTTATATCATACTCGTATGTTTTATTTTACAAAACCTTTTGTTAACTTATTTTTATAATATGTTTAAACACTGCGTCCTAATAACCGTCTGGATTAAAGTCATATTTACTAGCTACTCTAATGTGTTACGATTGAATATAGGGTTTGCAAACATTTGCATGGAGAAAGAATAGGGAAACATTTAAGAATCCCTAGACATAACCTGTATTTTTAAAATGTAGACCAGATACACCACGAACTTTTTTAACGGTAGTAAATTTAATTCTACAAACTTGTCTTTAGCATAAACCATTTGTGAAAATTAAAGCTTTTTCTCTAAATAGACAAATTGAAGGTGAAAATCTATTCAATTAATTCATAATGTTCAAATGAAGTTTTCTTTTCAGGATAGTTCAGTAATTAAAAAAATTACAAATTCTAATGTTTTATTCATGAATAAACAAAATTAATTTGAGGTTCATTTTAAATTAATACATTTGTAATTTTACAAATAATCAAATTGATAAAAATTTACTGGCACAAAAATAGCATTATTATAAGCTCAGGATAGAATTTTTAATGCATATTGAAATCTATAAGTTTTCTGATAGAGAAACAACACAAAATTTTAATCGCAATTATAAACTTATATTAAATAGCAATTTGATCTATTTATTACCAGGTTTGTAAATGAGTTAAACAATTGGTTTTAAGGGTACATGTTGTGATGGGTGTATTTTAAATAAATATAGCGGTAATAACCTATAGAGAAATTAGAAAACTACATGAAAATCGTACGCCTAATACAGCTATTTAACATCGACCGATCCAAATAATATATAGGCTTCTATCTCTGTTACAAATTTACGTTTAGATATTTGTGTGAGTGAGCATTTTAATATTAAAGCTATTTATCAATTCAATGACGGCTTTTAAATTAAATTGGTTTCCGATGTAATATATATTTTGGAGGTAGTCTGTTTTTATGTTAAAGGGGTGAAGAAATAATTCGTTTGCCAGCCACACAAACCGCGCGTAATGGCGCGTTGCTTATTGGGCTAGTGATGGTCGGTGAAACATATTCTACGCACGTGCCAATTAACTGGCTCAGCTCCCGGATATATTCCACAAAAGAAAGATAAAAAAAACATTTTCAGGAAAAAACGGGTTTGGTTTCACAATGAGGCTGACCCTCCCGCCCCCTACCTCCATTCCTTCCCAGCCTCTCGCCCCCACACACAAATAAATTAACTCATGTAGTTTAAAACCTATGGATGATAATTTTGATCCCCTCGGAATGTGCTTGAGGTGTTGCAGGTTGTGAAAAAAAAGGTGGGTGAAAAACCCGAATTTAATACGAGCTGAAAGTGATTAATAGCTCCTATGCGCTTACATCAATAACATGGTGTGAATTTAAGAGGAAAGATCGATCTTACCACATAAATTAATATAAACTATCAATGCCTAAAATTTTGTTGGGCTGGTCGCAAGTTCATTGAGTATGGGGTGCATACACATTTAATTAATACGAGAGAATTATTATTCTAAAACGGAATAATTAAATAAAAATAATTGTATATGAAACTATCAAATTTATCTAAACACATGAAAATGGGTAAATCAGTCCCAATACTTTATACGCCTAAAACCATTCGATGTATGTAACACTATTGAATTAAATCGCCCCGCATTTGGCGTCGATTGAAACACAACGGATTAATTCCAAATAAAATAATGCTGTGATGATGCTTAGGCTGTCTATAGCTCCGTGGTCGAGCACCTATCATCACTGTACGGAATAGATACTGTTTAACCAGCTGTTAATTACTCTGTGGTCGAGCACTAATTAAATCGGTATATTTAATTGAATTAAATAAAGAGAACTTTTGATGGTAGTTTATTCACACACGGTTTATTCAAATGACATCTGTTAATTACTTATACATACTCCAACTAAATTCTTTATATCAATGCACACTTGTGATATTAATGTAAATTATTGTATTATATCTTAGACTGTGACTGCGAGCCAGTGCTAGTGCCAGTGAGACCCTGACTGCGTTGCTTGTGTGAGCGTAGGTGCGCGGATTGTGCGTGTGCGGGATGCCTTTATGTGGCTGGCTTAAACATACGCACAAACGACGTATATATAACATACCCCTTGCCTTTTGCTCCCCTCGTAAAACAGTGTAAAACTAACCAATATAAAGAGTCCTGGCGACAGGTGTTGTGAAAGCTAGCTTCTTATTAGTATAGGGAATTGGCGTCTTTTGCCAAATAGTGCGGAGTTGTTCCTTTTAACAGGAAATAGCAGAGTTGTTCTGTTAACAGGAAATATTGTATAAAAAATTTATTTTAGTAGTGAAATCCTTTTGCCATTATTTATAAAAAGCGCGTGTTTATTCATGTATGAATCATAAAAGGATACTCTACATGTGTTACTTTAAAGAAAAATTACCTTCATCCATAACTTTTTATATATTGTAGATTGATCTGAATCAATATCATTACAATTCCTAATTTTAATTACATCCTCTGATGAACTAATGGACAAAGTGAACTGCTACTCAACCAGTTCGTCCCTGGATGAACCAACCGTTCATTCCTACCTGGAATTTGCATAGTCACAGAGCAGAAACCATTGTTGCACGACTAGGAATGTCACCGTAAGCTAGTTGGCCGTCCTAAGACTTACAATAATGCCTAGTTACAACAATGTGTATCTGTAGCTGCGCCTTTCTAATTTTGAGGATATCTTGTTAAATCTGTTAGTCATGTTTCGACTCCCTACACTTTTATGGAAAGTTTATTGCATGGAATATCAAAACACATAATGTGTGTGTAAAATACATTATACTAAATATATTAATTAATTATTATTATTATAAATAAACTAAAACATGATAAGAAAAGAAGTTTGAAGTTAAATAACTGTTAATTTTGTGGTAGGAATTGAAAATACTTAAACATATTATTAATACTATTTTATTGGTAATGTTAACTTCTCACAACAGTGATAGCTCTATTGATGTATTAACATAATTTTAGTAGATTTTGCGCCTGGCAGATAATGTTTCCTTAACGTGTCTTCATTATTACAATAATAAAATTACTAGTAGAATACAATTAAGAATACATTTTTAAAAACATTAATATTGTTTACATAATGTGTGCTTGTATTTGATCCCAAGGGCCAACGTCATTGATTTTATATATACTAATAGAATATACACACAAATGGAGAGAAGTCTATAAAAACAAAAAAAAATTGGACTTGGGTCTAGATTTTGGTAGATTTCTGGAGGAGGTCATTTTTCTTCCCAAAATACTGTTATATATAAATATTATATTAAGAAAAGAGGTCTTCTAGTCTCGGAGTTCCTGACAAAGATAAGCTTATAGTTCCATATTTCAACAACAAATAGCACTAGTACGTTAGTGACGCTGCCATACAGCCAGATAAGATACTATTGGAATATTTACCCTCTCATATTAAATGAAGAGAAATAAACACACGAGGTAAATTGGAGGGTGGCGAGGTTTTAAAAGCTGGAAGGGCTTATCAGTTTAAGGTTTCACAGGGCTAGAGTTAAAATTAACTTTACCGTAATGAGGAAAGGTATTACAAGAATTATTTTACCTGTCATTCAATAACATCGCAATCAAAACGTGTGGGGCACGGGTTCGGCTAGGGCTGTTATACCATTCTTAAATTTTAAACTTTTTGTAGCACCTAAGTTTTGTATCAGTTTTGTACCTGTACCCATTTTAGTAATTAGTATACCAAAGCGGTCACTCCATGTCAATGGTGTACAACGTTTGAATGTTGAACCTTTTCTTACGCCAAGGCTCTGCAATATGTTTGCACCTTTTGTACCTCATAGAAAATGCTTTGAGCTATTCGCATATCAATGTGGTCACTTCACGTTAATACAGTTGTAAAACTATAGAATTTTAAATTCTTATCATTGCCAAAATTGTGTACAATTTTTATACTGTTTGGTCCCACCTAACATGAATAAAATTATTGTTGAATTTTGTACTTTTTTAATGCCAAAATATTTGGCACTAGTAATATACCATTTTTTATCAAAACGAAAATATTTTTGCCCTAACCATAAAAATATTAAATTCAAAAAAGATCATAAATTAAAACTTTAAAATAATGGTTTCATAATTTTAACAAAAATACAAAGAATACTAATAACCTTTATTATGTGTGTGTGTGTGTAAACGTACCAAATGAAACCATGAACAATAAACATGTTTAATTGCATATTTATACAGATTTTTTCCTCGTTTTCCATCTGGAAAATAATAACTACATTAGAGAGAAGGAGGTTGAATACTAAAATTTTAATTCAACGATGAAGTGGGTGGAGTGTTTATAGCCTTTGTAATGCTTTCCCCATGATCATAAAATTACCATAAGAGAACTCAGTCTTTTTTCGTAATATACCATGCTAGTACCAACGAAGTTTATTAAGTAATTTGTTCAGCTTAGTACTGGTTAATACTTTTGTATAGTTCTGAGGTGAAAAAATAAATCTTAAGTTTTAATTTCTATTATTTTTGTGGTAGTTTTCATTAGATAGTTTTAATTTATGTCTTATAGTTTTATTTTT
Source organism: Timema shepardi (assembly GCA_902151425.1). NCBI lineage: Eukaryota > Metazoa > Arthropoda > Insecta > Phasmatodea > Timematidae > Timema > Timema shepardi. Next base: position 137,293 of record CABFVX010000289.1, on the reverse strand, counting down.
ATTGTTTTAAAAATTGCAGATAGCAAAATATTAACCTAGTAATTATTACATAATATTTAGAGCTTGGTTTATACTATTTTATGAACAGTTCTTTTATTAATAATTATTTATCAACTGTGTTATAAATATACATATTATTTTGTATTCAGAGGGTAATTTTGTTTTCAACATTAACTTTAAAAGTTGGAAGAGAAATGGAAACAAAATCACAGTGAAAGATGTCAACTGACTAATAAAAAAATAAAAAGTTATTGTGTTTTAAGAAGAAGTTAAAATCTTTGTTTCGTATCTCAAGGTTCCACGATGGAAGTTGCGACTTTGATAATCACGTTAAGGTGTTCCAGAGCGTAAAATAAACACGAATACGTAATCAACTAAATGAATTCACGGCATACATAGCCACTCATGTGGAGGGATTTTACCTTCAGTTAACGTAATTCCACGAGAATAAGACGTCGTAACAATGGGAGTGAACGTTTTATACAATTTACAATTCACCCCAAGCAGCAGTTTTACCCGACCATCGTGAATAGCAGTTCTGGCGAGATTTCATGTTACTGTTAGCCCCAACGCAAGATGCTTGATCTCACCACCAGAACGATGTAACTTCTCTTCACTACACCTTATCACTGCTATCAGATCTACCCTTATAACCTCAGATATTATTTTTTTAAATAATCAAGCGAGGTTAATCGTAATTGGACATAAACTTACTTGAACACCTCGTAAATTGTATTTATCAACCCTTGTTACATAACTGGGCAATCATAACTAGATTTGGAACTATGATCGTAATTCCTAATTTTATAATTAAGGTAAGGGGTTCAAAGATTGGTTGAATGCATTTGTGTGGGTTTTTTTTACAAAAGAACTAACTTATGTGATGTTTGATGTGATTGTCACCATTAACAATTTTAACTTAGAACTTCGCTGTTTAAATAATGTATATGTGTATAGGGGTAGATTAAAAAAAATGGTAAACAATGTAACTGGACATTTTTGCGTGATAGCGTTCCCTCCTAACCTTTATTTGGAAGTCTGGGGTTCAAATACTTATTTACTTAGTGAGTTTTCTCTAAGGTAAATTGATACTTTATGCTAGATGTTTGGAAACCAAATATTAATTAAAATAATATGATTGGTGTAAACCATATGCTCAAATTAGATATACAGAATATCATTCTATCCGCACAATATTTACTCTCTTATATGCCTGATTAAATTCCTTACATTTTAATCCCTCTTTACCCGCATCGGTGGCGTGATTTGCTAACGCGCTAGCTGAGTTGAGTTCGACTGCTGAGGACGGGGAGATCGAGGCTCGAATCTCGGTCGGGTGAACTGAGGGTGGTTTTTCCTAAATGGTTTTCCACTCCCCATCCACGCAAATGCGGGTTCACTGCCTCTAATTCAACCTTCCTAATTCCTAATCCATTAGCATAATTAGTACTTAAAGCGTATAACCTGAACGGGTAGTAAGACGCGCTGCTAAATAATAAATAATAATAGTTTCTCTTAAAACTGTTTGCTGTATTTAATAATAAAACTCAAGAAGTTTTAATTTTACTTCAAAAATTACCGCAAAATATATTATGATAGCTTATAATATGATTCATTCTTAATGCTTAAAGTTAAAAGAAGAATTTGTGGACATTTTGTATACACCGATAGCTTGAGGAAGAATTTATTAACGCACACAAGCACAAATTTAGCGTTTTCACCACTCAAATCGTATAATCTTATTTATCTTAGAAGTGTAAAAATTGAAATTGATATCTGAGACACAAATAGCTTAACGTGTTAAGACAGTAAATAAGAAGAATAGTAACAAGTTTCCTACGATCTTTTTATGTGTGAGTTTGTTTGTCTTTTTAATAACGATAAAGCGAGCAATTTTTATTATTTCTTTGAATAATTTATTATTGATTACCAAAATAATGAATAATGATTACTTTTAACTGTTTGGAATAATTTTACTTATATTTACAGGGCCATCAAATCTAAACAAAATTAAAATAAAATAAAAACCAAGCATCTAGTTTGATAGTTACTTATTTGATATCAATAATATCTTATTTTAAAGAGTGGGACGGTGTGTTTCAACTTTATTTTAAAAGTAGAAGAATCATTAATTAAATGCGTGTAGGGTATTGAGATTTCATAGTTAGAGTTTGTGAAATAGGGAAGGGAGAGCTCAAAACTTACAAAACTAACAGAAAGGTCACATTAAAAGGCTGTAATATAACTTAATATTGGCAAGAAGGTTAAAGGACTATCCCAAATAACCACAAAGGTTCAAATTTTAAAATAGGACTCTTAAATAATGTAAGGCTATAATATCATCTTATATATATATTAATAAAATTTAAATATTATTAGCCTTTGTGCATGACAATCTGCACCTCGAAGCCAGGACTATGTTTTTAACAAAATAAAAAATGAGGATATATTAACATCGTGAGATGGATTATTAATAATATCAAACTGCTGTGGAATGAGGGTTGTGTAAGACCTTGTGCATGAACACGGGTAGTTGAAAGATGGAGTTGTAAAATTTTGTTTGCATATAACATTGTTACTATTATTTTTTTTAAAAAATCTTTAAATCAATTTTACAATGTTTAACCTTTTTATATACTATTTTCTATGTGTGTAGCTTGAAAGGGTAGTAAGACGGGGTGCTAAATTAAATTCCATTTTATCACTTAATTAAAAACAATTGATTAGATATTTACTTTTTATTATGTTTAACTTTTATGCCTTTTTTGCACATTTAACACCTTTTTAACCTATTTAATCCGCTATATTTGTTAAGTACATATTCATATTATAAACGTAGAATGGTATAAAAAGTGAAATAAGAGCAAAAAGACAAAGTATGGTAAAAAGGGTAAAATATCAATCAAAAAGGTTAGTAATACCAAAATGGTCAAATTGCAAAAACGTTCAAAAATAGATCTCAAAATATTAAAAAGTGTTAAAAGAGCAAAATATATCATTTATTATTATTATTATTATTATTATTATTATTATTATTAGCGCCGAGTCTTACTACCCGTTCGGGATATACACACGCTAATGTGTTATGGTAGGGTGATTGTGAGATGAAAATGGAGGCCCTACATTCTAACGTGGAATCCGAACCACGGTGGAGGCCTGGCATTCCCCACATTCACAAGATATCTTGTCAGAGGTGAAGGAAGGGTTTGGTAATCAGATAAATCTATGCCGGGACCGAGGATTGAACCACGGCCACCAGCACAGAAGTCTGACACCTTACCCCTAGACCACCAGGTCACCTACCAAAATATAGCAAAAATTGCAAAAATGACAAAAAGATTAGAAATGGTAAAAATTGTAGGTAGAGTAAAAAGCAGATCTAATAAAAAAAAGATTACCTATAAAAATTAAACAAAATAAAAGAAATAAAAGCGGTAAACAATTTAAAGGCGGTAAAAGGGTAAAAAAGAGTAAACAAGGTAGTATGGTTTAAAAAGTAAAAAAATGGCTTTAACATTAGAAAAGTTAAAAAATTGTATAATAATAAAAAGTGTAAACTAGCTAAAAGTGTTAAAAAGTGCAATAAGGTAACAAAGGTCAAAAAGTGTATATTATTATTGTAAATAGTGCTATAATTTAAAAAAGATTTGACCTAAAAACTGCAAAAATTGAAAAATGGGTTAAAAGGGTAAGATGGGTAAATGAGGTATAAAAAGTAGACAGGTTCATTAAGGTAAATGACGTAAAAAAACGGTAAGAGTGTTTAATGCTAGTAAAAATGTGCTAAAATAATTTTGACTGGATTTAATAACAACCCTTTAACAACTAATTATTCATTATATATCACAATTACTTTTATAAGCACAAACATTTAAGAATTACAAGTATTAAATAGAGAAATGTCAAGTCTTAAAACATGTTCAAATTAATATATTTATATTTTTACATTGTATATTAATCAGACTCCGTTCCCATTTATACCATAAACCAATAGAGGATTAGTATTAAACATAATTACAGATTTTGGTTAATATTCCCTGTGGTTTTTTTATCATAAGAAAAATTAAAAATCTACTTTATAGATTCCCTGTGCGAAGAACGTGTATACCAGTTTGTTGTAATATAAAATATTGACATACTTATAAAGGAAATAATGATCAGTTTTGTTTGAAAACCTTTATGAAATACAAGGACTGAAATTATAATGAATACTTGAATTCTAAAAGCCATAACTTTAATTCTAGTTTAAAACACTTTTTCGTAAAACTAGTATATTGTAGTTAGTTATAAATGATGGATGAATGAATGAAAGGAAGAATTTATTTATTCTTGTGATACTTTTTATCAAATTGCTTAAACATTTCTTGAAACAAATTTAATCCTATATAATTTAACTGAAACTACAATATTTTTATCAATTAAATAATCCATTTTGTAAAATATGTTTCTACTTCCCCCAAACATTAATTCAATTGTTTTGAATAGCCATTAGTATCGTTATAATGCAATTTACGGGTGTATATTTTAAATCTATTAAAAAAATTACATTGAGTCCCATGTTCATGTGTCATTTTTATTTTCTCGTGTAGAGAAAGTATTGTAATTTTCAGCCACAAGATCATGATTTATAGTTACGTTTATGTGCAAATGAACTAGAGAAATTGGGTGGTAAAAATATTTTTTCTGAATGTGTGTGTTTATATGTGAACTTGAGGGAATAGCCAAAAGGTTTGATGGATTTCGTTAAATTTTGATATTTTTACATTTTGTATTTGTTTGGCATACCTAAAGATCAAATTGCGATTTGTATTCTAACCTTAAAATTTAGAATATTTTATTGATGATTTTTTTAAATCTGAAATTTTAGTATAATAGCAATTACAATTTTTTCCAAACATGTATATAGAGAGTGTTTCATATGAGTATCTAAACCTAAACATGTTTTTCAGAGAAAAAAAAAAATTTGATGCTAGCTCACTGTTAATGATTTTTTAAATACTTAATATTTATTTAGATACTTATTTTGAGGTGTATTTATGACAGTTTTTTTTGTAGTATTAAACAGCCTAATAGATATAACCTTTTACTTATGAGCGTATAGAAGTTGAGGCATTGTTTGTAGAAAGGTATATTTTTATCAGATACTACGTAGTAGTGGATAAAATGTGAATATAATAAATGATTCTATTTTTATTAATTAAAAAAATGAATGAAAAAGTTACGAAAATCTGGTTTTGGTAGGTTCTGTCTCGTGTTCCATACTATAAGTACCCGCCTCGGTGGTGTAATTGGCTAACGCACTTGTCGTTGTCGCTGAGGATGGGGAGATCGAGGTTCGAATCTCGGTCGGGTGAACTGGGGGGGGTTTTTCCTAAATGGTTTTCCACTCTCCCTCCACGCAAATGTGGGTTCACTTCCTCTAATTCAACCTTTCCCCCAAACATTAATTCAATTGTTTTGAATAGCCATTAGTATCGTTATAATGCAATTTACGGGTGTATATTTTAAATCTATTAAAAAAATTACATTGAGTCCCATGTTCATGTGTCATTTTTATTTTCTCGTGTAGAGAAAGTATTGTAATTTTCAGCCACAAGATCATGATTTATAGTTACGTTTATGTGCAAATGAACTAGAGAAATTGGGTGGTAAAAATATTTTTTCTGAATGTGTGTGTTTATATGTGAACTTGAGGGAATAGCCAAAAGGTTTGATGGATTTCGTTAAATTTTGATATTTTTACATTTTGTATTTGTTTGGCATACCTAAAGATCAAATTGCGATTTGTATTCTAACCTTAAAATTTAGAATATTTTATTGATGATTTTTTTAAATCTGAAATTTTAGTATAATAGCAATTACAATTTTTTCCAAACATGTATATAGAGAGTGTTTCATATGAGTATCTAAACCTAAACATGTTTTTCAGAGAAAAAAAAAAATTTGATGCTAGCTCACTGTTAATGATTTTTTAAATACTTAATATTTATTTAGATACTTATTTTGAGGTGTATTTATGACAGTTTTTTTTGTAGTATTAAACAGCCTAATAGATATAACCTTTTACTTATGAGCGTATAGAAGTTGAGGCATTGTTTGTAGAAAGGTATATTTTTATCAGATACTACGTAGTAGTGGATAAAATGTGAATATAATAAATGATTCTATTTTTATTAATTAAAAAAATGAATGAAAAAGTTACGAAAATCTGGTTTTGGTAGGTTCTGTCTCGTGTTCCATACTATAAGTACCCGCCTCGGTGGTGTAATTGGCTAACGCACTTGTCGTTGTCGCTGAGGATGGGGAGATCGAGGTTCGAATCTCGGTCGGGTGAACTGGGGGGGGTTTTTCCTAAATGGTTTTCCACTCTCCCTCCACGCAAATGTGGGTTCACTTCCTCTAATTCAACCTTCCCAATACCTAATCCACTAGCGTAATTAGTACTTAAATCGTATAACCCGAACAGTTAGTAAGATGCGGGGCTAAATATTATTATTATACTATAAGTGTGCGAAGTTTCAAGTTCTATGAAATATGAGGCTTCTAGAGCGTGTGGAAAACACACACACATAAGTAAATAATGTATAGGTAGTTCATATAATTTAACTGTTATTTTTATCACCATTCCAGTTTCGAAACCTTTTTAATCTAAAATAGAACGTGTTAGCTACAGACAATGAAACAGGCAATAAAACAGTTACAACGGTGCAATGTTTAATGTGACTTAAAGTGACCCACTGAGTTGAGACACTTTAAACACTCCAAGGCTCAGTCAGGGATGACATTGTCTTGTGAAGGAATATACGAGTGGTAGGTTTTAATCAAAGTCTCATGCAAATGATGGACGACGTTATTGATGAAGCCTTCTTCCTAACCACTTAGGGCACTTAGCTGCGTGAATCGCAAATATCTGTGGAACAACTGCTTAAGACAACAACCTATAGCTGGAGGGTAGTTATTAACATTTCCTTATTAATGTTTAATTGTATAAATTAACAAATATATAATAGTGATTTTTTTGAATAGTGTCATTTTTCAATTAAAGGTTACCTTTTGCATACAAAACATTTCAATCTAATGAAATGCTTACAATCGAACTTACATAATATTTTTATTTTATTATGGTATATAAACATGATCGTGTATACACTATTATTGTATTTTAAAGTGACTTGCCAATTTTAAAACTCCATCTTATATTGATTATAATCAACTGAATCATAGAACTAAGGCTCTTCTGTTAAAAATAAGCCTTACCAAGAGGCCACCATACATTATAAAAAAACTTATTTTGCGCTTCATTTACTAAAGCCAAATTTTCAGGGTAAATTTTTTTATAAAGCACAAATTTTATTGTGGATGATTTTGAATATTTAACTATATTATTATGGTATTGATAATATCTATCAAAAGTAATCACTTCAAATCACATTGCCAAGTAACTTTTATATCTGTTAGGTATGACCCTTTCTACATATATACTTTTATGAAATGTAATAGGACATGAAAACTGAAATACATTGAGTGAGTATCGTTTTATTTATGACAAAATGTAATGCAGTAAATAGACCAGTGTTGTAATACAAGAACAATGTGTATTCGCTAGAGAAATCTGTTATTACTAATATTATTGCTGTTTTGGTAGTATTTTGTGTCAAAATGTCTGATAAATTTGTAGCTAGTTCAAAGTAAAGTTTCACTTATATACAAATTTAAAGTTTGTTAAAACTATATAAATATACATCCGCCTGTTGGATATGTGAAGTCAATTGGGCGAGTGATATTGTCCTCACCTTCCAAAGTGATAGCACTTAGCTTTTAGACGAATTAGTACTGAACTGTTTCCAGTAAATTTTAAATTTGTCATTATGTTAAAAACAATGGACAATTTTTTTTTCTATTTATTTATTGCTATGCGACTATAATTACTAAAATAAATATAAATTAGAAATATTCAACTGATACAATATATACAGGTTTAGTATTTTAAACAACTTACCTTAAAAATGTGATATTAGTTTTTAAGAAATATCTAAGTTATAAATGATGACTTTACATTTCCTTATCTATTTCTTTTATCATGCCCTGCTAGTACTATATGAATAGCGTGTTAAATATTATTTTGATATTTTGTTGAGACATAAATAGAAGGTATGTTGTTTTGAAATATTTGAGATAAAGACAACATAACATATAAATAAATAACTTGAAAAAAAAATTGTAGCTAGTTAATAAAATTGTTAAATTATTAAATTCCACGAATATAACTATAAAAATGTATTATTAGTAATTAAAACTGTTTAATATTTCTTTGAAAACAACTAAAATTAATATATGAATCTATAATTAAAGAAATATTACTAAATCATCCAAACTTAAACAATATAATTACATAATTATTCTTGTACTAAGTATTACTACCCGTTCGAGCTATACATTTACGAACTAATTACACTGACGGTTTTAGGGATAAAGAAGGATATATTTACAGGAAGTGTCCCACATTCTGGAAAAATCATCATCATTAAACCCGATTGACATTTGAACCTTAATTTTCTCATTATTGACAGTTTGTCTACTGAAAGAGAAGTACCTTAGATTTTATGACCACACAAACGGGTTACATAATCTTAAATCAAATATTAAATCGTTAATAAAAATCCTTCAAATCATTTTTTAAACCCCATAATATTTTTATATAAATAAATATTTTCTAGGGGAAATAATCAGTCATCTATTGGAGTAACTAAATTCAATCAATAACCTTAGCGATGGAACGTTATAATACTCAATCCTTATCGAACCACTCGTAACACTAAGCAAAGAGTGACAGAGACAGAGCTGCAGTTTCAGAAACTATATATGAGAAGGGTAATATTTACCCTTCAAATATTTGTGCTTTTACTAGTCGTCAGGGCAAGGAGTCAGAGGTACTTTGCAATTCAGACTAGATAAGAGAGGTAGAAAAGGATTGGGGTGGAGATGGGCTGGGAGGGGAGAAGAAAGAGATGACTTGCTAGTGATTGAGAATGAAAGCGCTGTGCCTGTCGTAGGGGGCCTCAATAAGAAGAGCTTTTGGAGGTCTGTATAGTTGACTAAAGGTAGGGGGATGAATATCAAGTGGCGCCTTACTCCTAGCCCTATTTTATCATCCCATGATACCCCTTGATTTCTCCCCTCACTTTCACTAATATTACTAGTTGGAGATAGGGGTGCGTCTAGAAGGCATGGCCTGGGTTTTACCCGTAGAGAATGAACTGTGATTACTTTTACATGGTTTTATTTTACATTCCCTTCCCAGAAAAACAGTGGTATCCTGTAAGCTAGATATAAGATTTTAGTCTAATTTTAATAGGAATAACCTTTTAGAAAGTGTAAAAATCCTTTTTACGGCTAAAATTAATCAACCAATATGGCAACTATTTGATCAGTGCTTTTTTATATTAATTCTAAATATCAAACGTGACTAGCTGCCTGTAAATGATGTTTAGTTGAAAACTATATGAATTTTATTTATTCATTGTTTGTGGAAACATTGCAAGATAATAATCATTTCAAAAACGTGTAAACATGTTTAGTATTCTGAAAATCTACTAATAACAATTCTTTTTAAAACTACGCGTAACATATTAAATTCCAGCTAGTTATGCCTCAATGTCCGGCCCTTGAGTCTTTGCTCCGCACTTACAAAGACCACAACAACCACCCTTTCTACTGCTGGGCCACTCCACAAATCATGTTCTCGTTGCCGTTCGTGACGAGCTATCTTCACCCCGCGCCAATGAGAACTCTTTTCATGGGAGTGAAAGGTGTCTTTCTGCCTCCTTTACGTGTTCCTTAATTTTTGAGTGTCTTTAGCGTCTGCTGATATACGTCCTGAGATGGAACTTGCGGTGAATATGAAGAAAGGAGTCGGCGTTGGGTTGGGAAAAGACCACCTGATGAAGCGTTAAAAAATCCCAGGCCCATGAAGTGACCAGCCACGAGAAGAAATAAGTTGGTGGCGAGCAACGGGGGATCCGCCGTCAGCAGCAGGCCTGTGCGGCCAGTCTTGGCTGGGGTAGAAGAATGTTTCAGTTCGTAGGGACTGAAGGGTTCTCCGATCAGGAAGGAGCTCGTGCTGGGTGACAAGTGGTCCACCACGAACCTTTAGCTATAGTGGCAGCTGCCCTCCCGAGGGGCAACAAGCTTGCAGTGGAGGCCGAAGCTAACTCCTGGAGTCAAGCGTGCCACTGGCCGATACGGACGACAGTTCCCTTCAGGTAATGAATCGGCCCTTTCCAGGGCCAATAGTGCTGGCGTGACCTCCCAAATTACCGGGGAGGTGAGCGCAAGATCGACACAACCAGTAGTAGACAGCGGGCCCCTCCAACTAACGGAAGTGAGCGTTCCACTGACCGAACCCAACGAGAATAACCTTCCCGTGATGATCGGCCCTTTCCAGAGCCAACAATACTGGCGCGACCTCCCAAGCTACCGGGGAGGTGGGCACAACAAGCAGCCAAACATACTAAGCCAGGGAGCTCCTCTAAACACAGGAGGTAGGCGTTCCAATTCAGGCTGCCACCAGGAGTCACTGGTCCTTCAATGCCGATGTGGGCGAGTCCAGCAGGGCCCCTCCAACTACAGGAGGTGTTCGTGCCACTAATGGCTAAAAAATACTGGAGGCCCTTTTCAGGACTGACTGCCCGCAACCCGGAAAGGATGGCGAAAGCTCCCTCCAGTATGATGTGTGGAACATAACAGTGTAACCGGAATCCCTGACCAGGGGGAGCCCAGCTATCTTTCACTGGTATAGACCACAGCAAGTGAAACTGACGCGATCTTTATCACAAAAGCCTCAAATATCCACGTCAAATCTGACACCTACCGCCAAGGGGTGTCAGTAGGCAAGAAACGCTTGGATCAATTTTCTTCAGACTCGTAAAACCGGGTCACACGCTTAGCGCGTTTCTATTGCTTGGGCGATTCCGTGGACATGGAGGGACTGTCTTAAGGACTATATCTCCCGTTGATAAGTGATGATTCGAGCCAAGGGTCCGATTACTAGTCTGAGGTATTTCAGACCATAAGAATTCACCGAAGGGGTAAGTCTGACAACACCAGGAAGTTAAACCTAACCAATTAGGTGGTAGCTCTGGTGATTAGAGTGAAGGCAATAGTGTAACGGGCTAGGGTGTGCCAGCATTGGGCAAATGTGGGAAGTGGTGGAAACCTAAGAATAACAAAGCAAGTAATGCCTCATTCAAGCTTGGTACTATTAGTTCTGGGCTGAATCACAAAGCCAAGAGGAAGATCCCCTCTATCATCTTGTGTGATGCGGAGGAATACTCAAAGGTGGCGAGGGCCATCCGATCCAAGGTTCGAGAGCCGGTGGAGGTGGTCAGGTAGTCGAGGGATTGAGTGCGCCTCCAGAGTGTGTTGGAGGAGCCTTACCGCGCTCTCCAAAAGTTATTGCCATGCTTTGGGATTCAATTTTGTTCCTGCGTGCTGGGAGAGAAGCAACTGGTCAGGGTCATGGTGAAGAGACTCCTGACATGAAAAAACCCTGGTGGCATCCAGGAAGAACTAACTGGTGGAGATGGGTTTCCCCGTGAAATCCATCACCCAGATGCTTTCCCATTAGAAACGGGATCAGAAGACCGGAGAAAGGCAGTGGTTGCTGAACTTCGTTGTCTTTCTGACCCCCGGTGAGCACACCACAAGGCTGTACTCCATATCAGTCTTGAGCGGGCTCCGCGTCAATGTGGAGAAGTACAAGTCACCTGGCTGTGCGGTTTAGTGCAAGAACTTTTTCCGGTTTGGGCAAGTGCGGAGGGATTGATGTACTAGCCCTAGGTGTGATTTCTGTGGTGGTGATCATGAGAGGGGTGGGTGTCCGGAGGAGAGACGATCTCCCCTGAAGAGACCACTCCTTGGCATGGCAGGGTTGTCTCACGTACAAGTTATTGGGAGCGGCACGGGCTGTGTGGGCCTTCATGGGTCAAGAAGAGAGAACGGATGGTCTAAGCGAAGGCCAGAAGCCCTCGGGGCACTTTGTGGTATGGAAGACCAAGGCACCTGCCAAACAACCTTATCATAATTGGTGGCATCCGGCTCTTCACTTTCGGTCGAGGACCCATCCAAGACTGCTCCTCTCCCAATCTCAACCCTCATTACTCCTTCTCCCGCACCCTGTACCTCTATCACCAGCCCTTTTCACCCTTCCAACTCGTTCCTAGCCCTCCCCAATCCTACCCCTGTCACCTCAACACTTCAAAAACCAGCCTACCCCTCACTTATACCCCCTTCAAACCTGCTACTACCACACCAAATCCGTTCCCTACATCTATACCACCTGCCTCGGTGGCGGAGTTGGCTAACGTAATAGTCGTGTTTCGTGTTGAGCTCAACCGCTGAGGACGGGGAGATCGGGGTTCGAATCTCGGTCGGGTGAACTGGGGGTGGTTTTCCCTAAATGGTTTTACACTCCCCCTCCACGCAAATGCGGGTTCACTTCCACTAATTCAACCTTCCCAATTCCTAATCCATTAGCGTAATTAGTACTTAAAAGCGTATAACCCGAACGGGTAGTAAGACGCATTGCTAAATAATAATAATAATACATCTATCCCAGAGTATGATAGTGCAAAGCTCAGTAATTGCGTTGAGATTCTCAAGGGCATTCCAGGACTAGATCTATGGGACTTGTCATCTAGTCTCTTGAGGAAGGTCCAGGAATCTACGAGAATAAATCGTGGCCCCAAGTTCATGGCACACATCATCCTCTAGCTAGTCTCTCGTGGAAGTACACCCGAATAGATGACCTCCAGTACTGAAGGGGCTCACGGTCGCACTCTGGAACGCCAACGGAGTCGCACAGAAGAAGTCTGAGCTTGAAAGTCTGCTGGCAAGGCAAAGTGTCGATGTAATGCTGATGGGAGTAACCCATTTGCCCTCCGTAATAAAGTTCTCGTTAGCAGAGTTCATCTACCATCAGAGTGACCAAGCGGGAGATGTGGGAAGTGGTGATATGGCGGTCCTCGTCCGGAGGGGCCTTGACCATCACGTCATCTCGCTTCCTCCTCTCCAACGAATGTAAGCAACGGCTATACAACTGGTGACCTCCACCGGCCCAGTGCGACTCTTTCCNCCCCCCCCGTCTACCACCGGTTAGACAAGGCTACGAGAGCCGACATGGAAGAACTGCTTCTAGGTACCACACCTGTTATACTTGGTGGTGACGTCAACGCGAAGAACCTTTCATGGGGCTGGATTATGTGCGTTATTGGCAGATTGCCCCATAACGTCATTGATCTACATGGCTTGGTGGACTCCGGACCCCTACTCACTTCCCTCACAATCCTCTTGGTCTCTCGGACGTCTTCGACTTTGTTGTCTCCAGAGGGATCAGAAGGCGGTTAGTGCTGGAGTCTCTAGCTTAACTAGACTCAGATAAAAACATGGTTCTTGTGAACCTGGGATGCGGAGTATCCTTTCAAAAACCCTTTCAAAAATCTGACTTAAAGCGCACTTACTGGGACAGGTTAACGAATGTGTTGAGAGAGAGGTTGGGTCCCACCCCTACCTTTCAAAAAGCAGCAGAAATTGATCGATGTGTGGAGTTCATAAATTCCACCATCAAAGGGTCACTCGAAGCTTCGATGCCAAGGCACTGACCTAAGTGGGCACCACAAGTCTCTGCCCAATTATATACTCAGGTACGTCTGGGAGAAAAGTCGGCTGAGGAAGGCTTGGTAAACTCGAGGAATCCCGTAGACAAGGCCAACTAGAGCCGTAAAGTCCATGAAGTTCGCGAGATGGTTCAAGAATACCGGAACAGTGTCTGTGATGACAAGCTTAAGAGCCTGTGCGTGCAGGAAAGATCTCTATGGAGCATGACGAGGAAATTGATACGGGTCCCTGCACCAAGGCCACCTATTATATGTCGTAACGGGGTGGCCAACTCCAACCAGAAGAAGGCCGATGCTTTCGCCGAATACCTAGAGGCAAAATCTGTACTGACTGAAGACCCGTCAGACCCGGTGCACATTGTGCACGGGGCTCAGGTTATCGGTACGGTCGCGTACAGAACCTTGGATGAACCTGAACTCATGGAGGTGACAGAAATGTTACGGGCCTTGGAGGCCCTTGCCGCCCTTGAAGGTGATTAGCTCCCTTTTGGAGTTATTCAATGTCATTCTCCTCCTGGGTAAACTCCCCGAGCTCTGGAAGTACGCCAACGTCATCTGCTTTTATAAACCGAGTAAGGATTTCACTTTACCGACCAATCAGCTTTCTCGACTGTTTGAGAAAGTTGTTTGAAAGACTTCTACCGATGAGACTGACCCAACATGTTCGCGAGGCGGGCATCTTGGTGGACGACTAGTTCGACTTTCGGGTGGGACAATCTACGTTTCACCAACTCTTGAAGCTCGTGGAGAGCGTCACAAGGAACTTAAACATCAACTGGCAGACTGGTACTGTCTTTCTTTACGTAGCAGAATTCTTCGATCATGTTTGTCACGTAGGTCTCCTTTTCAAACTGCTCTCCATGAACCTGCCCTTCTACCTAGTTAAGGTTGCACAATCTTATATATCCCACTCACCTTCTCTACTACCTTTGAGAACGCCACTTCTAAACTCAAAAGAATGTAGGCTGGAGTGCCCCATGGTTCCCTCATTGGCCCGGTGCTCTTCAGTCTGTATGCTAAAGACACGGCTCTAGTAGAAGAGTCTTGGCGAGTGTAGCTGGCTTAGAGGTGACTCCTGACGCACCTGACGCAGTTGGAGGAGTGTCTGACCACCTAAAGGACCAGTTTTAACGTGGAGAAGAGCACAGCAGTGCTCTTAACATGAAACAGAACGTTCTAAAGGCCAGCCCCACCCCAACTGTTCGGAGAGTAGATCAGATGGGCAAACAGTGCAATGTGTCTGGGACTTACGCTGGACCACAAACTAAACTGGTGACTGCATTGCACTAAGATACTTAACAAGGTGGGGCAAAGTCTGGGAATCGTAGGCCTACTGCTTAACAGGCGTAGCACCATGTTTACAAGGAATGGTCTGACACTGTACAAGCAGTTGCTCAGGCCGATCCTCGACTATGCGTGTTCTGCTAGGGCCACATGGCGAACACGTATATGAGTAGGATGCAGGCGTTCCAGATCAGGTGTTTAAGGATCATTGTGAACATACCTCGGTACGTTCGGAATGTGACTTTGCATCATGACCTTAATATGCCTACTAGTAAGGACCACTTCCAGAAGCTGGTGCAGTCCTTCTAAGACAGTATCACCGTTTCATCTGATCCTCTTATCTAGAAGCTTCGTAATTACGTCATCGACCCTGGATGGTGCCACCGACGATCCAAAGTCCTGCTCGGATAAGCGAGAAGTGTAAAACAGTGTTTGGGAGGCTCTCACCCAGTCCCTCATAGAGTAGTGTCTCCACACGTAACTCTAAAAACCCTTATTTGGTCTCCCAATATCCATTTTTTTTCCACAAATATTAATAATATGTTCCTTCTTTGTTTCAGAAATTTCGTGAAATACGACAGTTCGTTTGTTTTAGTATCCAAAAACAAACGTATGACCAATCGGTTGTTATGTGTTGGAATTTGCTCTAGTGCTCCACTTATGGGTGCATCAAAGCATGCTAATATGCGACTGCGACTGCAAACTTTTTTCATAAGCTAAGTGAAATGTGAACATCTGCTTGTTTTACATCCCGAAAGGAAAAAACATGGTGTGAACAATTGGTCAGTACGTGTTTAAATTTGCTTTCATGCTACCCTTCAGGGAAGATTAGGGCATACTGATGGTTTATGCACGTATATAACTTTTCTATCTTTATATTGGCCCGATTGGCGAACAATTTTTCTCCCGTCCTCACGCGTCAATGGTAGGCTTATTTCTCTCCTATTGGACAAGGCCATGCAGCAGTGAGGGGTAAGTAATATGGTGATTACTGGCACAGATTGCAGTAGTAGAGTGGCTACCAAACTTGAGTGTGTCACCTGTTAGAAGGAGCACAAATAGATTTTCAAAATTCAGAGAGAGCAATATCATCCAATATCCTCTCACTCCCTCACCTCGAACCGCGACTTACGTTACCGGGACCTTCCCGCTGACCGTTTTCCTACCCTTAACCACATGACCTGCGAGGCCAATGTCTAAACACAAAGTCGCCCTGAGACAACACTTCTTCGATACATCAACCAGTTACCTCCGAATCCGCAAGGCTACTGATAACAAGATATTTTTAATAATTGAGATTTGAAAATGGTAAAAAACATAGAATTAAAAATTATTTTTTTAAACATTACTTTATGCTGATAAAATTTAAGGTGTGGCACTTACTCCAGAAATTTAGAATACCTGACCTCACAAAATCTTCCTAAGAATCACGTATGTATCATATAGGCCCTGCTCGTGTACTTTATGTTGCAAAATTAAATACAACACCCTATATTTTATCGGCATAAGGTAGATTATTAAAAACTTTGTTATTTTACATATTTTTATTTTATAGCTTTGTAAACCTTAAAAGTATATGTTTGAACTAATGATGTATGCTCCAAAATCTGAGTAAGGTATTAATTCAGGATAGCTGGTATGCCTATCTATAGTCTATATAAACTGCAGTGGCTACACGGTGCACCAAATTATGGATTTATCTCGAAATTTAATATAATGTATTGTCAGGCAAATTAGGAATACGTACAATGTTTCAGTTTTTGTTTTTATTAGAAGTGACTGAAAAGATGATAGGAAATTTTGATGACGGGAAGTGAATAAGATATATTAAAATATTGTAATTAGCAATGAATCAGCTCATATTCTATTAGAATAATCTGTCACGCAAAATTAGAAATACATTCAAAGTTTTAGCCTTCTACTTCTTTATTAGAAGTGGCTGGAGAAGTATTTGGCAGATTTTTTGACATAGGCGGTGAACTAATATAAAATATATAAAAAAACATACTTTATAAAATGAAAAGTATATAATAATAAAAATTTGAATGAATTCTTACGATTTTATTTTCATCGAATTGTTATTTTCATATGTATATTAACGCTAAATAAATTAAAGCAAGATGGCAGTGCTTAGTAAAACTTTCAGCCCTCCAAAAGTGAAAAATATACATTGTAACATTTCGTAATGTTAAATTTATGAAAGATATCTTACACGAGTTTTAGGTATGTAAAACGTAACTTTAAATCAGCTTCATACTCGCATAGGCCTACACTTTATTTCTTAAATGTCATTTATTTCCTTCCAGCCACTGTTCTCCGTGTTTCTGTCATTCCCGCTTTTACTATAGCTCTTGAATTCCCTTTTTTTCTTCCTTTACACACGCACCTAGACCGCAAATTACGAGAGCCCTTGTGCATAATGTGTTCCTTTTTTACTTTATCCCACATGCTTTCACATACGTCTCTAACTTCTAAATTAATCTACAGTAACTTTCCTCCCTTAGCACCACACACAAAAAAAAAGTTTTCATTTAAATTTTATTATATCCTAAATGTGAAAATATTTTACTTCTTAACCTTCGTTTATCCTAAAAAGTAGGATGCTTACCTTGCTTTATTACACTATGACACCACTTATAAGATTGAGCTCTAGATGAATACGTCAAGGTAAGACTGCAACCTTTAAAGGTAAACGGAATGTATACAATCAATAATTAAGGGTTAGAATAAATAATAATTTATCTTAAATAACAAGAATAATATAGAGTAAAGTAATAATAATAACCTCAATACAATTTTTAATAGTCAATTTCAAGTGAAATTAAATGTAAATAATTAAAAAATATATATGTTGATGAGATTTTAAATGAACATTCTAACTTACGGAAGTTTATTATTAGTGCCAATAATAATTTGAAAAGTTTAATTTCCTTAAAAAATAAATTTATAAAATGATTATTCAACCACTTCTCTTAAATCTTGATGTGATATAGTCAAACAAAATGGTATCCAAAAATATTGTTTCCTATTATTATTGCAGCTTTTTTTATCCATGTATTACTATTTATCTGGTCTGGATCAAGCTTTATAATAAATATATACGAAATTAAGTTGAGGATAGTTGGCCAAGCATTTAGGATAAACTTCTTTCAGTACATCTACTTATGATTCGAGCTCCAACCACTGTGTCATCAGAGATCCAGACTAGACAAGAAATACACCCTAGTCAGAGTAGCTACCAGTGCGGGTCTCCCAGCTGTTAGATTAGCCATACTTTGTTAGACGATGTGCGTGAGAAATAATGTCTCTTTATTAAGACATTCAGGGGGGTAAAAAATATATTTTTGGTAACTATTATTTACTAGTAAATGGATTTTCGAACTAGGTAGTACTTTCTAGTCAGTAGATATAGGTAGTTTCTCGCATTTGGAATTAAAATAAACATCATTAACTTTTATCACCTCCATCAGTAGTCGCAAGCTTAAAGGCACACCATTACTTGAGAGTACTGAATTTTCAGATGCTAGAAGATTGGAGTTTGAATCCTGGTTGAATGTTTTAAAAGGGTTTTGATCTATGGAATTTTCCATTCTGCCTCCATATTAAGAGATATACATTTAATTTAAATTCCATCTTCTTTATTCCTATATTTTTAATGTAAGTATACGTAAAAGTAAAGTAAATAAACGTAAAAGTATAACAAATGTATATGAAACTCATTTGATGTGAGGGTTACGACAACGGCTTTACCACAGAGAAGGGATCCTTTCCCAATATTCATAAGCCTCACGTATCCCAAAATTGAAATATTAAACAAACATATATTGTACTATAAATTA
Organism: Timema shepardi; assembly: GCA_902151425.1. Lineage (NCBI taxonomy): Eukaryota > Metazoa > Arthropoda > Insecta > Phasmatodea > Timematidae > Timema > Timema shepardi. The sequence continues at coordinate 118,497 of CABFVX010000289.1, read as the reverse complement.
ATCCATATATGAAAATTCTTTTAGAATATAGAAACAAACGTTTCTCAATTAATATAGATAACATTTTACCAACATAATTAATTGTAAAATTGTGATTCTACATTTTCTCTCAAGTAGGATAATGATGCATTATCTCAATGTAATGATTTCTCCCTATTCTTTATGCACTAGATAGAGAATTTGTATGATTAATAACGCCACATGCAATAAAGGTCTATTCATTCAAAATAAATCGTTGCGTAACCATTCAATAATAACTCTTCACAAGGGGAATTAGAACGCGAGAATTTGAGAGACATCACTGACGTTTCTAAAAGGATGATCGGAAGTGCATCAAGAATGCATCGACAGACTTCCCCCATATTTACTTTATATTCTATTCACGGCCACAAACATTCAAGGAGCGTGCAAAGCTTCCTATTCTTATGAAATATGAATTATACATAAATATGAGGGGTGGAGTTCTCCCGGGAGTAAAAAAAAGAAAAGAATCAAAGAACTTGAATACGTCTTAAAGTTAAAGATGTTTCGGGAAGGAAAATAAGAACATGTAGAGATAACTTGACAGTCTTTCTACAAGGCTAAAGGTAAATATTTATTTTAATTTATTTTAATAAAACTGGAGAAGTTTTTCTTACCACGATAATTAACAATACAAATTTTATTTTAAATTTTACACCACGTTTACTTAATCATTCATCTCATACGCGTTATATACGCAATAAATGTCAGAGCATTTTTTTTAACCATGCTACATGTCTCCTCCAACTTACGAAATGGATTTCTAGGGATGCGTGACATCCACTAAATTTATTATGTATATATATTAGCACCACGTCTTACTTATAATTATGGTAATAGTGCCAATGGGTTAGGGATAATGAAGTATGAATTTGGATTAAGTGTACCCATACTTGCATGGAAAGAGTGGGAAAACATTTATAAAAACTAACCTCAGTACACCCCACTGGGATCAAGCCATGATCTCACCATCATTGGCAGTTTAGTCTATTGCACCTTAGAACACAATACCACAGAGGCAGGTATATACCATATTTGTTGATAGTAATAATTTTATTTTCCGCTCTCACAATTTTGTTTAGTTTATCAGTAAAGTTTCCTTCATATGTGGGTCAATCATCTGTAAACACCTAACAAGAAACAGGTATCTGTTACTTTTTATGTGTGAAGAAAAGGGTACTAAGGCTAGGCATGCAGAAAAAGAGTACGCGATAGAGTTATAAATGGGGAAAATTTTTACTTAAAGTGGTATATTCAATTTATAAACAAATTGCTGATGCATTACTCGATTTATAAATAAAACTAACCTAAAACAGCACGCCCAGGCCTATACACATAAATTGTTAAGGCTGAATACAAGGACGATCCAATATATAAATGGAACCTTATTTTAAGCCCCCACAAAGGGGCTCAAATACTCTTAACCTTAAATTCTAATTTTAAAATAATTTACCATGAGACGGACTTTAAGAAACAGCAAAATATTATTTTTAACTAATATGAGTCATATTTTAGTTTAAGTCTTTTTGTGTTTCATTTTTTCCATATCAGACGTGCAACACTCTCCCTAGCTTCCTTTCTTATCCCTGTTCCCCTCTCGTCATAGTTGTATAACGTGTTGTCTAGGTGATCAATCTTGGTGTCTTGGTTCAATGGTGGCAGTGATGGGCACCACATACTAGACTTCATCCAATAAAATAACAGCCTCCAACTTTCCACACTCAGAATATACTAGCCTCAACACAGGTTTAACAGATCGTTATCGTCATTTATACATATGAAATATCTTATGTCACAGTGTACAGAAAAGATCACACATAATAAATAATCCAAGTACTAGAAGAGTTAACAACCATTACTCCCACGCCTTCACCCCCACATATGCATTCATATCTGTGGACCTGTGGTCTAAGACATCAAACTCGCATTGGATTGGTTTATCTGGGACAAGGACACCTGAATTAAATTTTTTAGCGAGTGCACTGCGGAGTGGGGGGGAGGGGGTTGTTTTACCATCTCCTCACCATGTTAATGCGTACATAATTCTTCTAATCAACCCCACTCATAACTTCCCCTTGGATTAATCTGTTAATAAAAATTTCTCTGAAAGTAAGCGTTTAAAATCAACTAAATTAGAAGCTTTCACTTTTTACCAACAAATATAAGAGCCATATAATCGACTAGAATGTATGTCTATGACTCTGGAGGTTGGGGTTTGGTCCATAACGGCTGCATTTGGTGATGTTTTACTTGTAATTTTGTACTATCTAAATTCTTTTCAGTGGAAATGTTAAAGAAAAAAAATGAAATCCAGCTTGTAGTGTATCTGGCTTAAATCACTGATATCCATCTCTAACAATAGTAAACAGGAGAAAAATATCATCCCTATCATATTTAATTCCTTGACCAGTTTTATTGTGTGTGATTGTTTGAAATTTTATATTTAATATAAATTATATGATGCACCGCAATGACACTCTCTCTTAAAATATAAACATCAACTAAGAGATCATATAATTTGTGATACTAAATAATATACATTATCAGACCCACTACACCAAAGATCATTATTTAAATAATACACACTGTTACAAAAACATTGAGATCATAGGAGCGAATTTGTCAGTTAAAAATCCATACAATCAATGTAATGTTTCAAAATTATTTCTAATTGTTTTATATGTTTGCCTATAGTTCTGATAGTTTTGCTTTTATAAAGTTATTCTCCAAATTAAAATATATTTATTTGTAATATTAATACAAAATAAATTATTAGTAAAAAGTTGCATCTTAAATAGTACCTAACCTAAGCGTCGTGTCTATGGGAAAACTAGAATTGTTGCTTTTTCGTTCGTATACAGATATAAAATTAAATCAAAATTTCTGAAGCAAATATTGAGAAAATATAATTTATCTAATTTGTACTTAAGTAAACTACCCTTAATTTTAGGGGAATATATCTTATTCCGAAAATTCCTCGGGAAAACCTAATGAAAACACTAGATATCAAGTGTAAGCCTGATGGGTAAAATATGTTCGGCTCTAAGCTAAGATATAAATAGACAGATGGCATAGTAAAAACTACTTTCATCAAAATCTCGAGCTCAATATTTTTTGACAGTTAAAATACTTCTCTCTCCAAAGAGTCAATATAATGGAAAAGAATAAAATACCTAAATACAGGTAATTTAATCGTCAACATTCCTTGTTAATGAATTCAGGACAAATTAGGCCTTCAGCATTCAAACCTTAGAAAAACTTAATATTTTTAATCAGTTGCTGGTGTCAACTTCTGTAACACGTGGTTATCATAAAAGCTAGGGGGGCAATGAGTTAAATGAAAACAGTTCTTGAAATTAAATAGGCCCTATCTATATACATAGTGTAGAAATAAATAATTAAATTATAATAATAATTAATAATTTTAAAATCCTTTATTTGTGACGTTGGGAATATTTTCAAAGTTCGTATTTATTATAATTAATGAAAACAAAAAGGGGGAATCCATGTTATTCATGCGTATATAATATATACCATTCATACATATTTTTTAAATACCATGCTTATAATACCTGTCATATGTAATAATGTGCTGTATGTATCTTTTAATATTTAAAAAATAATTATATATATTTTTAGATATTTAATATTAGCCACTATCATACCTTATCTAATAAAGTGTTGAGTGACTAAATGTTTGTTTCAGAGTTAAAATAGTGTAGTTTTATGATTTCAAACGCGTTCACTTACCAATACAGGTAAGTATAATTTTAACCACATGCCCTCAGAAAGACGAAAACTATTAGTAATATCATAAGAAGACCCTGTACTGGAAACTATAACAATAATTATTTATTCTAAATATCGTATGACCTAAATTGGAAAATGACACCTAGACACGTTAATCGAACCCGTAAACTTTTGATTTATGTGCCAATGCTCTGACCGCTGAGCTATCAAAGATTGATCCCATGCTCAAGGTAATACTTTATTCATATTTTGAGGCAGAGCCTGTGATGGACGCGTGGAAATTATGTGATCCGTAATTAATATTATAAGCTTTAATCAGATAACGCAGTCACCATTGACACTGGAGGTATTTATGCTGCCAATAGTACAATGACAATTATTGACGGTTACAGTTATAAAGGTAGCTATCAAATAGATTTGCTTGAACAAATAATCAATCCATCATGATATGCGCACTCGTAACTTAACTATTAAATGAATAAGTTAGTTCTGCCCTAAAATAAAAAACATATAATTTTTTCAAAGACATGTATTACACTATTTATTTATATATATCTTAACTCCAAAAGGTAATTCCTAATTACTAATTCACTAAACAATTAAAGTCATTTACACAATAATTGTAGTAATTAATATTTAGTAATTATGCTATTAATTAAATAAACTTATAATTATATTATCAGCGAGGCACCCCATAGTTCATATTCATATGGGGTAGCCTGGTGGTCTAAGTTTAAGGTGTCGGACCTTTGTGTTGGGGGTCCGGCGTTCAATCCTCGGTCCTGGCACAGATATATCTGATTACCAAACCCTTTCTTCATCTCTGACAAGACGTGCATTAATCATAACTTTGTGAATGTGGGGAATGCCAGGCCTCAACCGTGGTTCGGATTCCACGTTAAACTGTAGGTCCTCCATTTCATCTCACAATCACCCTATCATTACACATTAGCGTTAGTGCGTACAACCCGAACGGGTAGTAAGAAGTGGTAATAATAATAATAAAAATAATAAATATTCATATGAAACACTCTAACTTTATTTTCCTATGAATGGACCATCATTTTAGAAAATTAAACCTTTTTTTCTTAACTGTCACTATTAAAAACACTTTTCTATATTAGTAGTGGTATTGTATAGGTATCAAAAGAAACAGATTAAACGTCAATAACCATAAAACCATCAGGTCAAAAAAGTTCACGATTACAATACTTTTTAAAATAAGAAATAAGGATTCTTATCAAAACAAAGTCATCATAGTAAGTAATTAATGAAAATGCATCTCAATTTTGATAACGAATAAACTATGACAAGAACAACACAATTAATGAGTATGGTCGATAGAAATGATAAAAAGAAAAGGGATTTTGAAAATAACGTAGAAAAGACTGAGGCAAGCAACATTGTATCTATTTCTAAGAAGTAATGACTGTGTATGAACAAAACATCCTCTTAAATTCATTCACTGTATTTATCTGAAAACAAATGCTGGAGGGATAAAAGTATAATGAACAGGAAAATTTCCATTGCGAGATGATGAATCATATCCACGTAATGAGTTTTTTTTGCATGCCATTAGAGAAAGAGAAAGATTATCTACGTTTCTTAAAAAAAAATACAATGTCTCAAATATGATGAACATATAAATGCTTATTTAATAAGATAGGAAATTTTATTTTCATTGTTTTAATAATAGAGTTGGAGACATTATATACAGTAAAGCGTCGATGATTCGGACTAATTGGGGATTGACTCAGTCCAGATTATTGATTTGTCCAAATTTTCCAAAATATAGTAGACCCTCTATAGAAAAAAACAAAAAAAATTAAGCATATATGGGATACTTTTGAAAATCCGGTGTTAAGATATAAATACTTTCACTTTATTTAAACAACGAACCTACACATTTTTTCTGTTGCTAAATATAACAAATTCTGAGAGAATATGATAAAACAAAATTCTAATAACCAAAAGATTCCCAATTCTTTTGAACAAGGGTTGAGATTCAATTTTGGCAGTCATGTCTTTGACTCTCCGTAGTATCACAAGTTGGGTAGTAGTGTATTTGGGCCGCCTTTCTAGCCACGACAGCTTCCATCGCGTTGAATGCTTCAGCGTGGTAAGGTCCGGAGGATTCCTCATCAACGTTATCTTCACTCTCGTCATTGTGGGCGGGCTCGTCCTCAGCTACAGTTGTGATTTCCTACCCCTCTCGCTATCCATCTGGCATAGACCGTCAACCCCTATAAACGTGGGTGGGAAATATATCCTAGGCTTCGTTTACCGCTCTATTGTAATCTTGAATATTAATTAATACGTCTTTGGTTATTTTTTATAAATAGTATATTTTTCCTTAGCGATCAGCGATTATCGATGATCCAGATTTTTGACGTCCTAATTGTCGACTATCTACTGTAGTATGCCAATTTTGTGTACAATAGTTGTGCATTCTACAGTATATTTGGACGGAAAAAAAAACTAAAAAACTTGTTTCCTCAAGAGATAAAAAATATACTATTATGATAGACTTGCCTCTCTGGACGTGTGTATGTAGGCTTTAACATAGTTTGTTCGGGTTTACTGGTGATGTGGAGGTTGTGGTTCGAACCCCAGCCAGGAATACCAAGATTGGTTTTCATGAATGCTTTTATACTCTTGTTCAATGCAAATTTAAATGAATTTGGTTTTTAATTTTGTATTATACATACTCACCCTAATAGTGATAATATTCTGAGAGCTCTAATGGGTGCAAACAAAAAAGATACTACTATCATGATGTATAAAATATTGTTATAACAGTATAATATAACTTTTCATGAACACAGGTGAAGTGAGTAAGGTGAGTTATGTTTTTAAAATCTCACGAAAATGTTACTTGATAAATTCCATGTCATAGTAATGTCCTGTCAGCACGAATACTATTTCCTATCCTTTCCGAGCCACATATTATATGTTAATATATTAGTTGATCTTACGTATAAAACTACATGAAATACGCATTGAAGCAGTGAAAGTTTTATCTTAAGGATAATAGCTGCTGAATGTATTCTTCGCATAACAAACCTTGTTTCAGCTAAAAAGGTTGTTTCATGGGGCTACAAGCTTACGTGGCAAAATCTATCGGAGTTACTGAAGGCTACATTTAGCAATTAGTTTGTTGTCGTTTAAAATGTCGCACTTTTGTCATTTTAAATAAACTGGGAGCTTAAAATGATTGTAACTACTAAACAGGAGCTGCAAATCAAAGAGTAATTCAATAAATGTCCCATAACCTAGCTTATCTTAACAAAAACCTGACTTCCCAACTTACCGTTCCAGAAGGTATGAGTCTCACAACACTTCTGTTAGGTAAATCGGGCAGTGTTATTTCAAGTGGTCGGTGACCTGGCGGTATAGGGTTAAGGTGTCAGACTTCTGTGCTGGCGGCCGGGGTTCATCTTCGGTCCCGGCACAGATTTATCTGATTACCAAACTCTTCCTTCACCTCTGACAAGACATCTTGTGAATGTGGGGAATACCAGGCCTCCACCGTGGTTCGGATTCCACGTTAAACTGTAGGTCCTTCATTTTATCTCACAATCACCCTACCATTACACATTAGCGTAAGTGTGTATAACCCGAACGGGTAGTAAGACGCGGTGCTAATAATAATAATAATAATAATAATAATAATAATAATAATAATAATAATAATATTTCAAGCGTATGTAAATTGTCTCATAAACAACAAATTTTAAATTTCTCGTCTCATCTAAGAAACGCACCCAGTTATAAATAAGATGTTAGTAAACAAAAAAGCTATTTATTATATGTTTATATACAAAAATAGTTAGATTGAGCGAAATATAAATTTAGCTAGGTTTTACTTACTCTGATGAACGATATGTTTTAATTACTTTTTGATGAGTTTCTTATGATCATACAATTTAAGTCATAAGCTATTTATTATTATTTTATTAAGGTTAACATCACCTACACTACTAATAAAAATATAATCTATAATTCTTGTATCCACACCAGTGGGTACGCGGCAAAGCTAAGAATTACACATATGTTAACGGAACATTTCTGACTTTTACCCTAACAGGTAATAAGACGCGGTGGTAAAAACAAATTAATTATTAGCTGATAGTTAAGTTCGTCTGTTTATAGACTTATGAACATTAATGTTTAATTTTGAACGTTATAAATTGTATGGTTGTTGTAATATTGGCATAGATGGTCGTTTAGAGATATTCATTACATTAAACTAAAAAAAACCTAAATATTATTAAAATATAATGATTTTTGTATTTTACTTGTAACTAATTTCATAATAATTTTTTTAATATTTTATAAATGAGTCAAAAGGATATCAAATAGGAAACGTTGTTGGGAAGAAGATTTATTTTTATTTTGTGCTCTACATCTTACTACCCGACCTGGTTATCTGCGTATTTAGACAAATGTGGCTTGTACAAGGAAAGTAAAATAGAGGGAATGTGTTCACTAAATGTAAGATAAAGCACTTCTTATGATAACTAAACTGTATTAAAATAATAATGGTATTAAAGTGGCTTTTTCCTTTACCGTGGTGGGGTGCTAAAATTGAGATGTAGGAGGTTTGGCGATGCATCTGAAGAAAAACATCAGAAATTAGATATATTGTTGTGCTTGTCTTGCTCCAAGGAAATAAAGGCTATTATAAGACCAGTTTATTGTGAAATTATTGACCGTAAGTTCCAGAAGGGAACTGTCCTCCGGGCGGTCTAGACGTCTCCACAGACCTCTTCACCACCCCCACAATTTTCTCTTTGCTCACGGGTTTATTTGGCAGGATAGAGTTTGGCAGAAGGTTTAAAGCAGGGGGAGAGGTTGGTGGTACCCTTCCTTATTCCTACAGGCGACCAGACCAAACCGCTGGGGTGTAGGAGGGTGGACTGCACGGGTGACTTCCATCTCTTCTCATCTCGTCAGCAAAGAGGCAAGACACGGCAATTGCTCGGCTCTCGGTTGTAGTGAATGCTGCCTACCTTGAGGGAACAAGAGTGAGAGGAGAGGGGGACTTTCATCGTACTCTTCTAGAATAGCAAGTGTTAGATTTTTGTACACCATCATAGTGCTTAACATGGAATTAGGCTTCATTTGTGTGTCACATGGACATATAGTTACTTAACTCGAAAACAAATAATCTACTGAAATCAAATCGTATATTATCGAATGCAAAATAAAAATAAAACTGCCTCGTTGGACTTTTATTTTTGACTCAATGGTATTTGAGCCCAAAATGCATCCTTCATTAAGCATACGCTTTAACAATTTAGCTAAAGGTCATCTATATGTATATATATATATATATATATATATACATATAGATGACCTTTAGCTAAATTGTGTCACCATATATATATATATATGGTGACCATAATTTTATTTAGACAAATCAGGACAAAATATTTATTTCAAATACTTTATCTTACACAAAAGAAGTATAACTAGAGTAGATAGAGGAAGGGATAAAAAACATAATGGGAACTCTTGCTCACTTAGTTGCTCGATGTAATTAAGTATTCGAGAGTTTACTACATCAACAAAAATACATAACTGAGCCCTGTTTAAAGATAGTACTATCCAGTCTAACTCATTACACCGTGTCCCTATTCAGTCCTCCTTGTTACACCCTATCTCATTCAGGTGAATCTAATGTTATCCAACCAACTGCATCTATATCTTTCCAATAGTCTCTTCCCTTTGGGTTTACCAGTAAATACTCTGAACAAGGTTCGAGCTTCTCCCATACGCACTGCATGCCATGCCCACTTTAATCTATGAGACTTGATTATTTTATGTGATGATTAAAGGGTATGCTACTCATAGCTAGTTATTCTCCTCCAACCCCCACCTCCCAGTAGTCTCGTCCCTCTTTGGACAAAAAATCTTACTAAGCACCTCTGTTTGGAACACACTAGATTGGTTTTCGTCATATATGGTCATATACCATGTTTTACAACAATATAGAACAACCAGTAAATTAACTGTTTTGTTTCTTCTGGGTCCTACATTCCTTGACATCAGGTGAGATTTTACATCTTACTGACTGATAAGTAGCATACAATATCATACCATATTCTTTTCCTAATCTTCACACTAATATTGTTATTCCAAATTAAAATTTTTCCTAACCTCTTAAACTCTTTATCAATGTCAAATGTTAAGTTGTTCATAATAATCTCTAGATTATCGTAATATATAGATTATAAAAGAAACAAAAAAACTATTTATTAAATATTATTATTATTATTAGCACCGCGTCTTACTACCAGTTTTGGTTGTACGCACTTACGCTAATGTGTAATGGTAGAGTGATTGTGAGATGAAATGGAGGACCTACAGTTTAACGTGGAATCCGAACCTGTGGAATCCGAACCACGGTGGAGGCCTGGCATTCCCTACATTCACAAGATGTCTTGTCAGAGGTGAAGGAAGGGTTTGGTTATCAGATAAATCTGTGCTGGGACCGGGGATTGAAGCTATTTATTAAATATAACTTTTCATTGATAATTTAAGGTAATAATGAATTAAATGTTAAATGATAATTATTAGACAAAGCTACCGCATTGTGAATTTTAAGTAACAAAAAATTAATGCCAAGAAAAACTCACTCCGTATTGACACACAAATAAAATTCATAATAGTACGTAGCATTTAGATCATAAAAGAGTAATGTCAAGAAACTTATTTGTGAGACGTATCTCCTATATATTGATTTTAATAGGAAATACGTACTAAATGGTATATTTTACCACAAATACCACTATTTTTGCAATTAAAACTTTTAAATACAACTTCTCGAAAAAAATAAAACTCAAGAATTAAGCTAATTGCGCTGGCACTGTTTATTTGGAAAACATATTTTTTTAACTTCAAAATGAAGTATTTTTAGAAGTACGTATTTTTGTTAAAAACTAATATCTTTGTGTGTACGTCATCCTATTTTGTAGGACAGTAAGACATAGCCCCCAAAAAGTAATATTATTACAAATGCAGCACGTTTGATCACCTTAACTATATCATTGGTTCCCGACGTGGTTTCTAGTAAATGGTTTAGTATTTAGATAATAAATAACTTTTATACAAAAATATTAGGGAAAAGTGTAACAGTTACCTCATTCAAAGATAAAAAAATCATTAGAAGTGAAGGGTAAATCCCTCTTTGATATTCACAAACAATAAAATCGTCCCCGAATTTATTTATAATTGATTAAGATCAATTTATTTAAAGATTATGATAATTTTTCATTTGTTAAATATGAGGTTAAAATGTAAGTGATAGTGGAATGAAATATTAAATCATTTTGAGGAACAAATCACATATAATAGGGGCTTACATGGAAAAATTTATCTCTAGAATGGGGGAATCACTTCTAGAAGCTAATCATTTTAGAAATATTTGGTTTCCTAGTTTAAATATCATAATAAATGTTGATAAGAGAAAACTTGGTGCTTAGTTTCTTTCTTTAATATAGGTCCATTTCTCTGAATAGGAATTTTTGTTATAAGAATTAATATTATAAATCCTAGCATACTTAAAATCTTTTACAAAAATAAAGGTATCACAACTAGTTCTGATTTTAATGCTTAGCAAAGACACGAAAGGATGGGGTTTAAAACCCAGTAAATTGAAAAAAAAAAAAAAATGAAAAATTTTGACAGTCTGGTAAAATATTTATGGTTTTCCTTAGTTAAACCATTCAAATTATTCAGTGTTAGTAAAGATTAATTCAAACGGGTAGTAGTACATAGAGATTCCAATATAAATAATGAAATACGTTAAAACACGATATAATTCAACAAAATTATAAGATTATGTTTATTTAAACTTTTATTTATAATATGCTTAACTCGGCCATGTCGGTGACTCCAATTAGGAAAATTAAAATGAACTTTTAACATTAACCCAACGGTATATTTATATTAATTTCACTAAAAACCTGCCATCCAACACTATGGTTCAAGCTGAGAGCTCGTAATAGAATGACAATACACCTCTAAAACTGTTAGCAACATAGGGGGGTAATTGAGGGCGTCCCATGTTTAGAAGACCACAACGTCAAATGCTGCACAGTTGTCGCGGTGGTTTGGAGGGTGGGTGGGTGGGGAGGGAGGGAAGGGTTGGAACAAGATCAGGGGGGAAGGGGACGGGACAGTAAAACACGTGACGATCTTAAAGCTGAAGCACGCTTTCATTTAGATATAATGTGATATTGATGTATAATAAATAATTAAATGTCTATTAAAATAGCCTCGCTCTTTCAAAAGTACTATATTGTGGATTTTTTAAATGATATATTCTCTAGTACACTTTTTAAATATATACTACTAAGGGATATTTTAATTTAGGTATAGGTGGATAGGGGTAGTGGGATAAATCTTGCATTTGACAATTATTATACCTGCTTTTATGGTCAAATGATTTGAGGTGTCACTCAGGCATTTGTGTATATACTGGAATGGTGATGACTGGTTGGTCGAGGTACGATTTCCGGTCAAGAGTAAAGTGACGATTAAGCCCTCCGCACACGGGTCGACTGTTTAGCAACTCGAGTTTAAAACCAGTTGCACATCAGACTATAGTGCAACTGGTTTGCAATCGATTGATGTTCTCCATCCGTACACAAACGTGACTGAGTCTGGATCAGACGACAGTTTCACAGTACATAGAAATATAGTGTGTTGCGATTGAAACACGTTTAGTACATTCTTGAAGCTAGTTTTCGCAACATGTCAATTGGTAGTTCAGATGAAGAAGACATAGTTGACTATTATCAATACCACAGACTAAAAAGAGCAGTATGAAGGGAATATTAGTGCCATCCTTACATAGGGAGAAATATTAAGTGCAGGCTGTTCGTAGCATCAAAACGATTGAATCAAACAGACCAAGTTTATAGCATTTTACAGAATATTCAAAGATTCTTACCTGGAATTGGTAAAGATGGTTGCTCCTACCATACAGAAGCTGGACACAAATATGAGAGAGTGTGTGACTACAGAAGAAAGAATATTAATAACTCTGTAGTAAGCTATATTTATTACTCATTACTTTGGTTCAAACAGAAAATTACAAAAGTCCAATTTAAATAAATAAAAAATACAGTAAAAAAATAAAGAACGATACACTTCTGTTCATATCTTAAGTAACGTAGTTGAAGTAAAATTCACGTTTTATAATAGTTAGAGTTTAGAGCCACTGAAAAGTCTGCACAAAACTGATGTTCCAGCGATGCTGGTTCCTGTAATGACTCTGAAACCGGAGAAATTGCATAGGTATGCGAAAGTACAGAGGTATTTGAAATTCCAAAGGTATGCGTTAAATCCGACTGTGGTAAGCCAATTGTGATAAATGGTGAAGAATGGAGCAGTGATGGGGCTGATATATCACCAATAACGCTGAAAATTTTGCGTTTGAATATTTTAATTTGAGAATCAGTAAATTCTTATATTTCGTGTATCTAGCCTAGTAGGAATATTTTGAGAGTCCCTTTCCTTTAAATTTTGTGAGAGCTAGTAGCATCTACAATAGTAGTTGTTTCCAGTCTTGCTTTATGGCTTTTAAATATTCAGCCACAAACTTATTTCCGTCTGCTGCCGATTTATTCCTGACATTCAGGCTTTTCTTATCTCGAGTTGGTTGAGGCGGTACTGTTCTCTTGGGTGATGCCGGGGAGGAGGGGGGGAGGTGCATTGTGCTTGCATCATAGGTGGTGGTGGCAATGATGCTTGTGAGGACTGCATTATGTCTGATGAATCCTCCAGAGAGAGCCACTATCATCATCACATCTTTTGGAATTTTCAAATATTTTGTCTGTCGCTTCGTGCTGTGGTATTTGTGGAAAATTTCCGGATGAGGCAGGATCACACGCTTTTACGAATGGCACACAAAACTGCATGGTATCTTACAAATAGTATGCCTTTTTCCTTCTTCCGAATCCACTTGGCGGAGGTTTCAGCTTACGTATAAAAACTGTACGAAGAATATGAAACCTCTCTTTGCACTCAGCTGCTGAAATCAATGAAACGAATACAGTTACATATTATGTTAAAACACAGTAAGACTAAAATAAAATCATCTTTATTAATATTTTTCATTTTTATATTGGATTTGTTTATTTTTATATAGGTGCTTGGAAACAGGATGTATATTTGTGTCACTTTATTTATATTTTGCAAAAGGGGAGAACACAACCAGAGCTATTGTTAGATATACTACTAAATAATCTGGGACATATTGAATGAAATATATATGCCTGTACCTAAAGGAGATCAATGGAAAATAATTGCTGATCGTTTTGAGATGATATTGAACCTTCCCAACTGTATTGGGGCTGTGAACGGGAAGCACATCCGGATAGAGAAATTTACAAATACTGGCTCTAAAAATTACAACCACAAGTTATAACATTCTACCGTCCTAATAGCGTGCTGTGATGCGGATGGTCATTTCACAATGATCGAACAAGGTTACGCTGGAAGAAACAGTGATGGAGGTATTTTCAACGCTAGTGCAATGAGATTCTGGATGAACCGTGAGGGTTTTGACATACCTTCGTCCTCCCCGTTGAGATACGATTAAAAAAACCGTCCATGTCCTTACTACTATGTTGGATATTTAGCAATTTAATGAGGCCCTATGTAAAAGAACCATAGACAATGTGAAAAAGATTTTCAATTACAGATTGAGTCGGGGAAGGAAAACAATTGAATGTACCTTTAGAATGGCAGTAAAAAGTTCGCGGTATTAAATGGACTAATATGATGTCGAAAAGCAGGAATAGTAAATGCCATTGTAAAAGCTGCTTGTGTCCTCCACAACTACGTACGTGAGCGAGAGTAAATTGATTACAGGCCACCAAATACGGGAAAAAATAACGAGATGGTGGATGTAGCTATCAACATGACAAGACAACTTGTAATACATGACGGTTCTTCGGCGGCTACTGTAAGGAATTATTTGGCAAACTATTTGTTTTCTCCTCGTGCATCTGTACTCTGGCAATTGAAATACTCTATACCAGAAATAGGGAATAATAAAATTAATTAATATTACCTACTAACAATATTAGCAATGTGTGTTGTTAAATAAATACCTAACAAAAATAATAATTAAAATAAATACCACTACAAACCTGTTATTTTTATTTCGACAGCCACTTATAGCCATTCTTTTTATGTGATATATTTCATGAAGTACGCAGTAAGCTTATAATTATATAGCACTTCACTCTTTTCCATCTTTTAAACGAATTTTATATTCTACGCCTGATCATTAATTTCGAACGTCGACAAACAACACTTCAAAATGTCAAGAATATACGTTATAGCAACGCTATAATAAGAATATACACTATACTAACGCTGGAAATAACACGTCTTAAGTAATTTCACATCATGCAACCGTGCAACTGAAACCCGTTTCGCGACATTCAAGCACAATCGCACGTGACCAGCTGGAAGCTGATTGAAAACCGGACCCGTTTCTGTCGACCCATGTGCGGCTCCCCACTCCCCTATACGTTGCATGTTGCATGTGCAACCGGTTTGAAACTTACGTTGCAAAAAAATGGACCTGTGTCCGGAGGGCCTTTAGATCCACCTAATGGACAGGTTTTCCCTCTGTGATTGCGGGTGAGAGTATATATATATATATAAATGTGTATTTATATATGTGTATGTATGTATGTATGTATGTATGTATGTATGTATGTTTGTATGTCTGTATGTATGTATGTATGTATGTATGTATGCATGTATGTATGTATGCATGTATGTATGTATGCATACATTATTTTGTTTATTATTACAGTATAGCTGCCTTATTTACTGTCTGATGGCAATGGTTGAAACTTAGGTGTAAGGGGATGTGAGAAAATTCTAGTGTTGTTATGGTTTTTACAGAAAACCTTTTTCTGTACAAAAAAAACAAAATATCGCTCCTGTAGCAACGTTTAGTTTAATTTTCCTCACACAGTAATATCAACAGTTGTTGGAAATCTATCATGAGCAGACGACTTTAGATAACAAACTTTTAAAATGATGAAAGAATCTTGTAATTTAATTTCAGGATACACTTTACAGATATTCAATGACTAATAATGACACCATATGAAGAAAATTAAACTAAACGTTACTACTGAAGTAAAAGTTTATTTATTTTGGACAATTTATTTGTTATAAAAACTGCAAAAACATTGATCCTCGCTCACTTCCCCTTCCCCCTCACCATAAGTAGAACTTTTCTCAAAGAAAACGATATTGAAAGTGTTAATGATCGTTTTAATGTAAAAATTTTGCTAAACCTTCCTTATAATAACAGGCCTGCCCTCAACATAAATATAATATACGATTAAAATATATGCTAAAAAACCAGATTAAAACGGTTCAGCATTGAATAAATCTAAAAGAAACACCCAGTTCCTCTGTTTATTTACCAAAGAAGCGTGTAAAAATAATGAGATTGCTTTCACACACAGATTAAAGAAATTGAAAACAAGGTGAACCGGACAAAAGAAATTGAAGAAAGTCTGAGTATTTTGTGAAGTGGAAAATACAAAGGAAGAAAAGGAACCGAATGAAAGGAATACAAAACGTATTAAGCAGAGACAGTGTAAGCGAGGCAAGAAGAAAAAGTGCATTCCACCGTTAGGGAGTAAACAGGAGGAAAAGGTAGGGGAGGGGGATCTACGAAATGAAAAGAACTAACCACAAAATAACAGAGCGGCAATAAAAGCTACAAAGACAAAATAGCGACTGGACGGGGTGGAGTGGGGTGAATAGGTCTCCAGTTAGTCTTTTAGAGGAAAGGGTGGGGTTACTAGACCAAAGTGAAGAACGAAATAGTTACTTGCATCTCAAACACATTTCTATAAAATTATTCAGGGTACTAAAATAAAAATACTGGAAGGTATAATTATATATATATAACTATATATATATATATATATATATATACATTTTTTTCGTGAGATATTGCAAGAAAATGAGATATCTCACACTTATAATTCCATTTTGTATAGGTTACAGTCTAAAGAGGGTCAGCAAAATGTCCAGGAATAAAGGTCACACTGACATATATTCTAAGCTAGATGTGACACCTTACCTACTTTATGACATTGGGAACTCAAATATCCATTGCCACACTTACAAAACTACGTCATACATCTATATCTTGATCTAAGTAAATACATTTATTTTTGAAAATATATTAAGCAATTTTTTTAAAATTAATTCACTATGATTAAGGTAATCAACTTTTTACGAAAAAACAGCCCACCACAAGACAAATGTCACATCCCTTTAAATCAAGTATTCACTGATTGAAGTCAACGCTACTTAACCCTTTTTATTTTTATTTAATTAATTTAAGGTATTTAATATGTACTTTGTGAACTGACATAATATCAGCAAACAAAATATAAACTAACTTAAATCTAGAGTTAGCACGACATCCAGCCCCTGACCGTCAATTCATCCCTTTGAAATAGGTAGCTCACACTTCCTCAATAATAAATTTTTCAGCCATACTAGGAATTGAACTCGGGAGCCTAAACTCATTCCACTTAACAATCACCACCGCAGTTTTCATGGCAATGGTAAAGGGGGAGCCGGCTCTATTTGTTGACGGCGTCTTCGCTAGGTGATAAGATGGACTTGCGTGACAGAATCATTTACCAGTTTTCATACTTGCACACGCCACCAAAGAATATGTTCTGTGCTGGGTTTTTTTTAGTTGAATGTTGTGTGTAATTTATAAATGTTTATGAATAAAAATGAGTGAGTAAGTTGTTAGAAAAAAACCTTCAAATATTTACGGAACCAGTGAACTAACCCTAGTGATCCATTTGACACAGTTGAGCTTTAGTGAAATATAGATAACCTCTTTATAGTCTTTAGCAAGCCGCACAGTAAATACCACAACTTCGTTTCTAGTCTGACACCTTAATCAAGTCATCCATATCCCCAAAATACGTGATGATATATTTCGCCTCGTTAATTTATTAAAGAGACTTAAAGGAACGATATGAGATTTATCTCAAAAGATTTTAATAAAGACATGCGAAATATTCTGCCACCTCATTATAGCGTATTGCCATCATTCAGAGATATTAGCCCCATATGACTGTTGGCCATGCTAGAGACTTTGTAACGACACACTATTCGTTTGGCATACCGAATAAATTTACCAAGGCCCCTACCCTAACTCTATTATAGAATTCCCATCAATCTGCGCCCATCTACTTAACCTCCGTACTTAATAGGTTCATCGAGAGGATGACACACACACACACAAAATAACAAGCTATCTTCAAGGAAATACTGACCATTGAAGCAAAACACAGCCACTGTCTTCACCCACTAGACTCTCATCTTATCAACATTCAACATTCACCTCTGACAAGACATCTTGTGAATGTGGGGAATGCCAGGCCTCCACCGTGGTTCGGATTCCACGTTATACTGTAGGTCCTCCATTTCATCTCACAATCACCCTACCACTACACATTAGCGTAAGTGCGTATAACCCGAACGGGTAGTAAGACTCGGTGCTAATAATAATAATAATAATAATAATAATAATAATAATAATAACATTCAACAAATGACAGTTCCGGAATAATATCCACACCTCAATACAGATATTGCATGTAATATTCTTACTCCTATATACACAGGTCTTTTACTATGAAAACTTTATTTTAAAAACATTATTAAACAAATAATTTTATATAAACTTTTTGTGTAAGTCTGACTATTAAATTAAAACCTTATTTTTCAACCATATAATTATTTAAAAAAAATCAATGCATAAAATGATATCATTTTCTGAAGGAAGGCGTGACCTTTCAATAGCACAGCTACCTCATTTAAATGGTACATATTAGATTTATTTATTAAAAATAATTCAAAGTGTAATATACTTTACTTACCGTGCAAGGTCTGGAAACGAGTAATTAGGGAACAAAAACCTTTTGGAATCTCCTCTGACCCATACTAGCCGTGTCCTCTAAGCGAAATCGCGCGCTTAAATGGTTGTGACGAACAATTTGGGGACCTATGGCCCCATGCCTGGCATCTATCCCCCTCATAGCCGAACAGCTCTGAAAACCCTCACCACCTTGGCCAACTTTATATCAATGGGAGGAGTATGCTCCACCTTGTGTGTGTGTTTTGGGCACACACGTCATGAAGCTAGTGTTTTAGGTCTGAAACATCAGTTCAAAAAGTTAATCTTCATAAAAATATAGCCATCTCATACATTACGGTTGCATTTTAAAATGAAAGGCTGAATAGTTTTCCTGCCTTATCTGCAAGTGAATATGCCCCTGACTACCATTGTTACTATCGATAAAAATATGTATATTTTTAGGTTAAAACATAATTTCACTAAACAAATACCAATCCTATAGTTATTCTCACACATTAAATTTAAACCATAATACTCGTCTTTCACAATTTATTTCTTTTAAAGTTCATACACAAAAGTATAAATAGCATAATGTATATCATAAAGGTTTCACTAAAAATATTTTTACTAGAAGATCAAATATTATATTGGTGTTTTTGAGAAACGGGGAAATTCTAATTTTAACTTTTTTTTAAATGGTAAAACACATATGTTTGCATTATGGTTTGTAAATTATCATACATATAAAATTATACTATTATATAAAAAAATATGACTATTTATGAAAGGTATTCATATTAGCTTGTATAAAAGCCCCCACTTTTTTTATAACTCATTAACTTAATTAAGCTATTTTGTTCAAAAGGCCTTTTTTAATTCATTTGACAAAAGCTAATGTATTTTGCATTTTTATTTTTTAAATGCCACTTCAAAGAAATATTTTTTTTTGTACAAACCACTACAAATAGTCATCCCCCACAAATAGTCCGGTATGGATATTTGCTCACTTTTAGGCAAAGAGATATTGACCAGAATAATCTAATTCCTGACAAATTCACCACGTGTATTCTGTCACTATAAATTTACGACACAGAAACAACTAATAAAAAATAGGACATAAAATGTACAATGGCCGATGAGGGAGGATAGAATCGAATATTGGACCCACTGAACCATGGCCGTTTGCTGTGACAAGGAGAAAAAATGAACTAGGGAGAGTGAGTTACGGTTTGGTAGTTGGGGAAGGGGGTGGGTTTTGAATCAAGGGAGGCTGGGTAGGGTTGTGAGGGGGGTAAATAGGAGGACATGGACGAATGGGTTACGCTAGCTACAGTATGTTTTAATGCACTGCTAACAACGTACCAACTGAATGGCTTTATTATAGAAGCGAGATTTAGGAATTCCCCAAACGTGTCACTGTTTTGTGCAGATGTTTTCTATTATTGAAACTACCTCGTTTTTTCCATGTCTGCCTTTCACTAATTTATTTTATAATCGGGGGGAGGGATGGGAGGACGGACTCTGTCATGTGTAAAATAAAGAGAGGATTCTTGTTAAACATATATCAAACCTATTGTGTTGTGGAACATAGCCTATTATATTAAATAATAAATGGTTATAATTAAATGTTACTTCAATATTTTAAAACTCCGAGGATTATAGTTACTCAACTAGTGTAAAATAAAAATGTGTTGGTGCTCATCATTATTAAACTATTTATCATACAGTTAGAATACAATCATTTTAAATAAGATCTATATATGATAAATCAAAGTATCTTTCTGTATCTGCCACTTATATAAAGAGACTAGTTTGCAAACATGTTTTTTTATGTTAACAATAAATTCCAAAAACTTGCAACCCCCCCTCCCCCCTTAATATCTATAAGGTGAGAGAGGCAGTAAATTAGGTAAAGAGTTACCTGGTTGAACATAACAATTTTATTTAGTCAAAAACAATAACAAAGTGATGAAAACATTCAATACTGCGTGAAGCGCGCTTTTCCGTCCAACGCGGAAATCAATTACATTAAAAGGTAAACATAAACGTTACCTCCTCAAAACTAATTACGTTACATTAAACCCATCAAAAGTTACGGTACGGGATCTCAGTGACATGGTCTTTGGTTTATGGTTCTTTGGTTACTTCGCTAAATTGATTAGTTCCTACCCTAAGGGGAATGGTATAACTGGTTACTCTAGCGTTACAGTTATCCACCCTAGTATAAATATACAACTTTCTTACAGGTGCCCGTAGCAAACGTGACGTCATAGCAATGACACAAGGCCACAAAGTAATAATAACCTATCAACTCTAGGAGTTTAACTTGGCGAACAAAGTCGTGACCAGAAACAGCTATACTTGAAAATAACATAAGCCGGGTTTCGAACCCAGGACCAGATAATCTATGGTTAAAAACTAATATTGGCAAAAATATGAATTACAAATAAATAGGGCTCAGACCCTGAATATAAGTGGTGGCGAAAGCGACGGTCTAACTTCCAGCCGCGATAAGCGCGTAGCATAGTCAAA
>CABFVX010000289.1:68260-97078 GCA_902151425.1 Timema shepardi | reverse complement strand
GGGGGGCGGATCGAAGGAAGGGAAGGTTGGAGAACATTACAAACTAGGGGGGAGGTGAAGTTCGAGGCGCATATCGAAGCACGTAGCAGCTTCGCGAAGCTCCGCGAAGGTGGAAGCGGAACTCTTCTTTCCATTTTCTTTGCTGGCCGAACACGTGGTCGAGCTTCATTGCGGCCCGGCGTAGACACACCTTCAGTCAGCTTGTTGTATTTGGCGAGAGCGGAGGTCGCTGGTCAAGCTAGTGCCGCGTGTTGACCTTGTGAGAGCGGCTGTCCCAGTTGGTGAGTGTTATTACAATGTAAGTTGTTACAAACTCAAAATTGATTTAAAAAGAATTTTCACCGATGGGTTTCTTAAACTATCAGGACGGACATAGGTTATATTTCTTTTTGTTCAACTACAATAAACGTGGTAGTTTTTTAAAATATTCTGTCTTAAGCCACTCAATCGACTATTAATTTCACCATTTTGCATCACTAAATATCCAATCTAATGTAAAATCCAAAGAGTAATTTAGATAACACTTCAAATTTAAATTGAAATTGAAATTGTATTTTTTGGTCGGTTGGTTGTTTCATAATCCCATTATTAAATAGAGCTTATATAGTGTTTATTCTGTACTTCATATAAAACAAAATGTTGGTCTGTCTGTCGTTTTTCTAAGATCTATAGAATTACTGAACTTATTGCAATAGAGTTATCTATATTATGTAAGTCTACACAAGGAAGGTTTTAGACTATTAGATATTCAAACAAATTAAACCAAATAAGTGTATGATATTTTTAAAAGATTTTGTGTTAAAACACATTATCATTAATTGATTCCCATACTGAATGCAGAATACATTATCTGTATTACTTGATTGACAAATACAATGAAAAATAAGAGAATTAATGTCAGTAATTAATCCAAACAAAAATAATATTTTAGTTTATTTTAAATTCACACATCCTAATAAAGGATAGTTTCTCTACTTATGATCACTTATAACTAGAGACCACTGAATAGTTTTGAATGCTTTATTTTTTTATAATATATTGAAATGTTATAGACAGGTGATACGCTATTAAACAATTATGCATGTCTTCAAGGGACTGAATAGTGACGTTAAAGGCAATACAAGTGTTTCCTATACACTATGGAATGGCAAAATCGGGGACATTCACAAGTGCATCTACTTTTATAACTCGAGGGGAAAAAATCAGTCCCAATGATATCTAATCAATGATAATCTAATAATTCCGGATTCAAACATCGATCTATAAAGTCATGCAAGTGTAACTTAACATACAGTACACAACCCATGTGAGCTTTAGAATAGATAGTATCCAGTCATGTAGCATAAACTATCCTAAGAGGTTTCAAAGAGCGTCATTGACGGACATGACATATCTCAACTACAGTAGACTTCCTGACGACAGAGGGTGCTCAGCAATGATGCGTTCTTGAGAGTTGGGGATATACAATTGCTCTAATCTTACTTATTTTGATCTGGGTAGATGTTCTGTTTCATCAAATAAATTGTGTGTTGGTAAAACCGTAAAGAGAGTGTTCAATGGACGCTTGGTATTAACTTGAGCAGTGAGGGAGAACAATTTTTGTAGGTGTTATTCGAGATGTTAGAAGTTCAAATCCAAAATGGAAAGTGTGTAGATTTTAGAACAAATAACCAATAAGGGGGAATAATTTGGCTTGGGGTTATTAAGGGTACTATTAATCTAGCTGTCCATCTCGAAATTGGATGATTGCTAAATTTTACAACAAATAATGTCACTGACGTCAATAATAGCCCATGTGAAACACCATTAACAACCATCTACAAAGTGTGCACATAATATCACTATATGATGACACCTTCTTACAACGAGGTTACTTCATGTAATATTTAGAAAATTAAGAATTTTTAGTTACGAAAGCAAGGTGTTTCTGTTGAGGAATCCTTCCGAATAATGATGGGTGATTCTCTCAGTCATGAATACATCGTACACCCGAATTACACATTGTTTTATTGTTTGAGAATGTGGTTCCATGTTATCAAAGGTACAGCTTCATTTGAAAATGTACGTACTGTGAGTGACATAACCCACGTATCCAACTAATTAAATTCTGAAAAATGAAAAATGACACCTGAACACGGGAATCAAACCAGGTATAAGGTGGCTCAGTGGTTAGAGAATTGGCATACTAAGCCAAAGGTCCCTAAGTCCAATCCCGTGTCAATGTGTCATATTTAAATTTTCAGAATATGACATCTAGATAAGTATAAATCCTCACTAAAACAAATATAATATCTTTGGCTATTTGATTCCAACTAACTAGTTTGCAAACCACTAGGACTCTTATTAAATGATGACTCACACTGGTGAAGTACTTTATTAAAACAGTTTTGTATCGCTCTTCTTATCCACTCAGAGATTAGCTCTGCATCATATTAATATTTTTCATGTGAAAGATCCTCTTCCAGCTTTGGCTCGCCCACAGAAAAATCATGTAAAGTAATATTTAATATAGATTCAGAACATATCAATTAGTAGAAACTTTGGAGTTAAATTAAGAATATTTTAATATGGTTTAGACTAGACCAAACCAACCAAAATTGTAAAGTCTTTCTCAATCAAGACTTTGAAGGACATAAGACTTTTTCCACACGACAATTAGTAGAAATCTATATTCTATTTAAGAGAGATCACAAGTGACCAGCCAGTTTTATTAGAAATCCTGAATAAAAACGAGCCTCTATTGAACACAGAACAACTTAACACAGACACAAGTATTATCAACTATTCAATATAATGTAGGATTATTTTTTAAAGAATTGCCTGTAGATAAAAAAAAGGCTTTTATCATATTATTTTTCTATTCTAAGGTTTGAAGTATATGTTGTCTTTGAAGTTGCTTCATCGGTTATAGCGGCTACTTTTTTTTTTTAAAAAAAGAAGGTAGAACAGTGCATGTGACATTCAGGTATATCTGATAATTTGTTAAAATGGGACAGAGTATCGTATGAAACATTTAAATTAACTTTGCATATTTCAATGACTAGATTGCCATGTGCAACTTATCAAAGAAAAGTTTTACTTCAAAGTTATTGTTAAATTTATCTTTTATAACATTGAATGAGAGTACAATCTTGAAATATATATATATGTTTTATCAGGATACCCTTAAACTTATTTTACCCAAAAATGACTGTAATTATAAGTTTTATAAAACTAAATTGGCTGTAAATTGTTGATCAGGGATAGAGTGCGGTCCAGGTGTACTTAATTTTATTTATTTTAAATTATTCCCCATTTTACCTCCACAAAAATGTGGGTAAATTTCCTCTAAAATATGCCTTTCTAATCACAAACGCTTTAGCGTAGTTAATATCCTATGTAGATATATGCGTAGAGCCCGAACGAGTAGTGAGTCACAGTAACATATAGAATAGTTAAGCTAGCCGAAGTTCACAACCCAAGATAATCATTGGGCACTTTGTTGGCAAATGATATCAGCATTATAATCCAACGTTGCATGTACAAATAGGAGTAATCTTATATCTTTATTTCATTTTGATTAAGTATATTGGAACAATAACTTGCAGTAATATTAAAATCATCAATATTTACAAAGATATTATCATGATAAGATATTTTATTTTATTTCAGAAATCGGAAGGGCGTGAAAAGGTTTTTTTTTTATATTAAAATAGGGAAAAACTATAATGTACGAAATAGAAAGAAACGAAGACATTTTAGGAATATGAGAATGACTACTGAAAGAGAACTAAGTGAAATAAAACCAGTGTTTTAGAAAAAGAATAAAAGGGTCACCATTGTATGTATCCCTCTGCACTATTCTTTTTTTTTTTTCATCCTGACACTAATCATTTAACTGACGATAAATCCACGTCTAAGTCTGTTTTACGCTGCTCGTATCGCCACAAACAGAGAAAAATGAGGGCTATCTAGGGAGGATTGAGAGTCACAAGGGTTGCAGGGAGGGGAGGAAACTGTGGTACGGGGTGTTGTGGATAATACTACATAGCTCGGTGCGATTCAAGCCCCAAAATACAAAACAGCAACGACGAGACTTCAATTTAGAAAAATGTGTGGCGTCAGAAGCGTGAGGAAAAAATGAATCTCGCCAGTTTATATCTCAAGTGTTTTTTTTAATATCACTCTTAGATATTTTAACGTTTAATTGTATGACTAGCGGCAGGGCTATTAGATTGACTCTTGTTCATCTGGGGCGTGAGAGGACGATATTCCGTTCCAATTTAAGTTCGATAAACTGAAGCTGGTTTTCAATATTGTTATTTTTACTGCACAGCCTTATTCTGGTAGAAATAATCATTTCGAAAATTCAATGCTTTTATTGAAGGTCAACATTGTAAACATTTTTATGTATTAAAAATATTGTTTTATAAGTATTGGTAGTATCTAACAAAATGCATACATTAATTTTCCGTAACTTAACTAATGAATATATATGAATTGTTTTAGCAACTTTTTAAATGGTACAGAATACTTATTTTTATCATAAGCTGTCTGATATAGCACCCTCATATCGTCAATGGGATTCTTGTTAGTTTAACTCGCTCAACAAAAGATATATTAGGGCCTACTAAATTAAAACACGCACTGTAGACATGTTGCTCAAGGTATCAGTCTAGACGTGTCTGTTTAACAGGTGAAGAAATCTGCTAGAATACAAAATCTCCATTATCTCTTCACACAAATGCAAGTATACTCCCTTTAAAAAATACCTTCTTCACCTCATACCCATTAGTGTGAATATATGGATAGTATGGATTGACTGATGTATGTAATTCGAGCACATAAACCGACAATCTAGAGTGTAAGGATGATAAATGTAAATTTATAGAATACGTACTCGACTTAGCGTGTAGATAGGATAAGAAAACTCAGCAAATATAAAAATTTGAAAATAAAAACGTCAATCTACACAGCTGTAATTCAACCCAGCCTCCTAAACAACCATTATTTGACCCGCTTAAGTGGCTGCAAGGCTTAATGCGTTACTCTCATGTTAAAACATACTCAAATAGTCGAAGCTATTATTTATGCTTTTAGCGAGGATTACTCCATCTAGATATTATATTCTTAAAATTGAAAAAAGTACACTTGGTCATGGGAATCGAACCCGGGATCTTTGGCTTAGTACGCTAATGATTTATCCCTGAGATATCCAGAAATCGTCCCATGTCTAGGTGTCATTTTTCTATTTTCAGAATATGATATCTAGATGGGGTAATCCTCACTAAAGGCATAAATAATATATCTGGCCATTTGATTCTTAAATATGTAATCCCTTACAATTATAATAATGGTACAAGTGGCATCAATAAGCCAACTACCAAGTTTAAAGTGGATGCTTTATCTAATAGCTCGTGATCTTAATAAAACTACACATTTGTAGCCGATTATTTCTGCACGTTCATCATAGAGACTACCTTAAAATATGAGTGAAGAATGACCCTGGGCATGAGACGAATTCTGGATAGCTCAGTGGCAGAGCATTGGCTTACTAAGCCAAAGGTCCTGGGTTTGATTCCAGTGTCCATGTGTCATTTTAAATTTTCAGAATTAGGACAGACTGCCAATGACCGAGAATTAGGTTCGAATCCTGGTCAGGTGTACTGAGGGTAGTCTTTTCTAAATTGTTTTCCACTCTCTCTATATGGAGATGCGGAAACACTTGATATATATTTAACCTTCTTAATCCGTAACACATTGCCGTAATTAGTACATACGCGTGTAATCAGAACGCGTAGTAAGACGTGGTGCTAAAAAAACATTGACTTTTGAAGTAAGAGTTTAATTCATTAGACAACATCATGTTCAGGCACTGTGAGTAGGGATGTTTTAAAACTAACCTTCATGGTCATTAATCTTTAATTTAGTGTAAGTTGCTGATGATTCTAAAAACTAATGAGACGTGCAACACAAAATATCATTTATATTAAAACATTAAAAATGTATTAGTTATTTTATTTGTTAATAGGAATTTAATAAACTTTAGAGATAAGCAATAATTTTTATGTAGTTTACAACATTCAAGATCGTTCACTGTATTTAGTTTTAAGTTTCAAATATTGGCACTCCCTATCATAATGTGGACTGTAGAACATACGTTTAAGCACATATATGAATAATAATTCGTATATTACATATTCAAACTGTTAGAAAAGTAGTCCATTACAAACGACAAATAAGACTAGTTTACACATCAACCAGGTTAGGTGAATCGTTAGTACTTCCTACTATGACCAGGAAAAATCAGGGTTTGATAGAAACACAATAAAACAAAATCTCTCCCCTCACCTCTTTCTCCTATTGAAAATATTGTTTATCATCTTCTCTCAAATTTCAACTCAATACAAAAATAAACGTAGATAGCACTATTATATTTGTTGTTTTGTTGTAGAACCATATTAAAAAAACAATTTCCATTTCATTATGAACATTGAGGGAAATTTGCATCACTTTATTTAGTATGTTACACATTGATTTTGAATAATCAGTGGGAAAGCCCCTGAATTTAACCATGTTGTAAATCAAAACATTGTCAACATATTGATATTAAAATTTTATGTTCATTGCAAGCTTTAACATTATTTTTGATACATTGAATGCTATTTACATGAAAGCGATACAATTTGAGCAGCAATGAAATGCTTGCATGTAACTCTTTACGATTGGACTCTTGGGAAATTTTCGAATGTATTAGTATGCAGGTATACTGATATTACATTTTTAATATTGTTGCTAAACGACGCAAAATTATGTTTTAGTTTGATTTCTCACAATTTGAATTACTGTCACGCAAGTATACCAAAACGCCATTCTTATTCCATTTGGTTTGTATGTTATCAGGAGTTCAGAGTTCGAGGACATGTGTTTTACGATAAATTATTTCTCACTATTCTTCCATAAAATATGTTGATACACTTGCACTAAGTTATTCCTCCTTCATCCCTACCTTTTTATTGTATTTATACATAAGAATAAGCTAAAATCACAGTCGTTCTATCATTGTACCTAAAAATAATTCGATTTCAATTAGTTTACCCGAGCAAAAATAATATCTTTTCAATTGTCCTGGATTAAATTTATAAATGAAATGTATGGATGAGTTAAAATCAATGTTTTAAATTCCCTACATTACATAACATTCAAATACCCCAAGGTAAAAAAACCTTCTCGGTGCCTTACAAAATACTCCGCTGGTCGATACGTCATCATGAAATATGTACGTGTAACGTATACGTGTCGAAGTTACGCGCTGTAGAGTGGTCTACCTGTGTGAAAGTGAGACAACCAAAAGAATTCGTGTGAATTATGGAGGAGGACAAAAAAAAAACCCACCACGGTGACACCCACAGGTATCAGACGTAAAATAAAAGTAAAACAACTGCGCACAGTAAATAAACTATAGTAGGACTCTGGTAGAAATAACTGTATCTGACAATTTAAATAGTTGCAAAAGTAATTCAATACATTCATAAGTCAAGTCATGTGATCTTTAACTGTTACTTTTAATTAGAAAGTTTCAATTCCTATAAACTAGTAATAATCATAATAATAATAATGAGAAATTTTATCAATATTGACCACAAAAAATAAGTATTTGCATTTTCTAAAATGCCCCTCCTGCCAAAATCCTACTTTACTAGTGGATCGTTCAGTGATGGCTGAAGATTATTGCACTAACATTTATTTTAATATTTTTACTAGGAAAATATCAATGCATAGTAATGAGCCCTTATTTGGATTTCTAGTTAAAAGTTTATTCGACAAAGGCTATAAATCTACATAGATATTTAGCTTTTATTGTTTAGTTTGTATCAAAACGTAAGTTTTCCATCTTCACACCACGACGAGAGCCTTAAAATGACCCCTCTCTCCAATAGTTATCTATTTGTTGCACTAAACTACTTAAGTAACTATTGAGTTATAATTATTTTCAATCAAACATAAATATTCTATTTACCGGCTTCCTGGAGCTTCGCATATAAAATAAATACGCTCTGGTCAAAATCGGTAAGCTGTGTTCTCCTATACCTATACTTATTTCATACGATAGATGGGATACATAAAACTTATCTTATAAAATATTATGAACATACACTCAAAATTAAGTGATAGCTAGAAAATATAAATTTAATAATTGCAATTGCGACACAATTTGAAGAAAGAGATAATAAAATCCATACTTAAACATCTAAAATGGTGTCTAATCACATATCAAGATAATTTTATTAATAATATTTGAAATTATAATATATACCAATACATATTTAAACAAAGTTGATACCTTTTAAGTTTATAGTTCATTAGCGAAGCCAAACGCATGAACATCTTTTTTGCAAATTTGACTAATTAAACCTTTAATTTGCAAATTATAGTCAATATTGGTGACTTAAATCCGAATTAATGATAACAATATTCTAATAAAAATAAATGTTTACCAAGGCTAAAAATGAATTTCTTCAATAAAAGATATAGGTCTATGTACAAGATGTGCTATCATTACGGCCATTTTATGACCAAAGGTAAGTATTAGAAATAAAGAAGTAGAAAAATATTAATGCAGAAAAAAATTATATATTTCTAACATACAATCAATGGTTTGCTTAGTATAAATATATATTTGCTATACTTCTGTTACTTGTTGTATCATACAACTGTAGCGTGTCAATCATGTAAAGTTGACACCTACACTATTAGGATACGTAAAAATACGAAGTTATAATAACTACATTGGCAGAATCCAAAGAAGAGGATAAGATTTGAAATATTTAATAATAAAATCCTTCAAAACCTACTGTTAACGACTGGATGGACTCGGATATGATCCACGTGCTCTCAATAGAAAATACTACAAGTCATTTTAATAATACAAATCTTCTAAAAAAAAAACTAAACTTACAATAGTGGAATCCAAATAATATAATTAAAGCTAATACATTCAGGAATAATAAGCTTCAAAACTTACTTACCGTGGATGGATGGGATCGCATAACGACAACATGCCTTCTAGCATAATATGGAACACGAATAGCAGAGAGTGCTTTATAACACATCCATTTACTACTCCTTCTGTAGTAGAAAAGAACTAAACCCATTCTAGGTTCGCTCCCACGACCCTCAAGTGCCACTGTCGTGGCGGCGTGTCTTCGAACCTCCCCTTTTCCACACCCCGCAAGCTCCTATCAACAGCTGTGTTATCACGTCTTTTCTCTATTTCATTTTGTTTCGTTATAGTCTGAAAAAAGGTATAAGATAGGTACCCTTAGATTTACAAATTATTATTCTATCACATCACGTCTTTGAAGAAGGAATATCTCTACACGAAGGGACCGGTGGTCATGCAGTATTGGGAGTGGTACTCACCACAGTGCCTCTGAGGAAAACCTCTCTTCACGAAGGGACCAGTGGCCACGCAGTATTGGGCGTGGTACTCGCCACAGCGCCTCTGAGGAAAACCTCTCTTCCCAAAGGGACCAGTGGCCATGCTATATTGGGCGTGGTACTCATCACAGCGCCTCCGAGTAAAGTCTCTCTTCACGAAGGAACCGGTGGCCATGATGTGTTGGACGTGGTTTTCACCCCCGCACCACCAATAAATATCCTCTTCGATTTCTTAAGTATAGAGGCGACGTCCATCTAACTTATTTAGTTAAAATATTAGAAATTGTTCATTTAATAAGTCCATCTGACTTATTGTTTATTTCAGACATAGTATAGTCGAGGCGACTATTACAATTATTTTGACTACTTGTTTCAGTCAGAGTGACTAGATTTCGGTTTTATATTATTACAACTCTGTTGATGTTGTCACAGTAACTCTAGTGTTGCTCAAGTCCCTGAGACTTGTTATATTGGTCCAAGCGGCCGTGTTTTTCCTATATCTATATGATACAGCTTCGATATAGAAGCCTTGAGCTCCAGATGTAATGAGGACATAGTCCAAATGGTTGCTATTCTCACTGAGCATGATATTTCTCTTTTGAGTCCTTAGAACTACACACTCGTTTTTATGGCAACAACCAGGTTGTCTATCCTTTTTCTAAGACCTAGTTGGCTCAATGTGTTCAATGTGTTGAATCATTATTTTTGCCACGCTTCGCGTGTGGTATTACAGTAGCCCCATGGCTTATTTGTTGCTGACTGACAGCTCACATCTGACGGCTTTGAAAAGTTACCAGACCAAATTATGTATCCCTACGCCGAACCATATGATATGCAAAAACATGTGTTTAGAAGCTGTCACTTCTGAGAGTTAAAACTTAGGTATATACCTAAATGTTGACTGTCAGAAGTCAGCTGTGAACTGTCAGTCATCACCAAAGAAGCCATAGGGTCAACTGTATCTTGGGTGGGTAAAGCGCGGAACTCCGCTTGTTTCCATATGGAGTCCAGGTAGATAATACCTTCTTTCTCTTTGCCCGTTTTTGGCACCTATTGGCTGAGTATTAGTATTGTATGCATTAAATTAGTGTTTTTCTCCAGGGAGTAGGTCATTAACTACATGTACTATTGAATGCTCTGTCAGTACCAATAGGGAAAGGACCAGCCATAGTACTATTGTGTGTATGTATGTTAGCCATCTACCAATGTAATCAAATAACCTTTCTATTGCAATTCATTATACTATGTTTCTTAAGGTGCGGTAGAAGGGAGTGCAAGTATTTTTCAGTTTTTATAGAATATACATTTTTTGGCAAAAATAAATAAAATATTTCTCCAGTAGCATCGTAAAGTTTAGTTTTCTGCACATTATAATATCCAAAGACCTTGAATATCTGTCAAGGGTGTCCTGGAATGTTATCAAAACATTTTATCTTTATTTAAAATGTTTTGACAACATTCCAGGACACCCTTGACAGATATTCAAGATCTGTGGATATTAGAATGTGCAGAAAACTAAACTCTACATTGCTACTGGAGAAATATTTTATTTATTTTGGCAAAAAAAAAAGCTATAAAAACTGTAAAATTACTCGTGCGCCCTTCTGCCGCACCTTAAAGAATTTTCTTTTATCCCAATCAACCAAGCTAGTTTAAATTATAAATGTGTTAACAATACTATATGTTTATAATTTTCAGTTAACGTCTGTTTATAACTATCCCACTGTTTTTCTTTTAGAATCAACTGACCGTAGACTGGCGTCAGTCCAGCTGTTTTGTTATTGAAAATTGCTCTTCAAGCCTACTGCATTTGATCTTGCCTGTGTTGCGACAAGACAGTATTAATCTGGAACTTCTATCTTATGTTTTTGTATATCTATTGTAATCAATCATAATCTTTTATAATAAATCTATTTTTGATATTTAATCATTTTTGCGATCTGGTTTAAATAATTCCTTTGTACACCCAAGTAGTAGGTGCAAACCCTGCACAACTTAAGTATAGTTGAGTAATTCTATTTAACCAAGGAGAAATATTTTATATACAGGTATAAAATCATGCACATATCAAAGTTTTTGGGTCCAAGCCTGAGGTTTTGTGAACGAACTTTTTGGAAATCAATTTGCATAAATGTTTAAATCAATTACACCTGATCTCCACTTGACAGATCGCTTCTAGTTCATATACGGTGCCCATGTTAGACAATAACATTAACGTGATCTGTTTATTGTGTATCCTGTGGTATAAGGCAACTTAAGTTTTTTATAGAAGTTATAGGCACCGGCGTGCTTGATTTTTTTTTCCAATTGAATTCGGAAGGTAAGCTAAATAAGCCCCCCTACACAATATGTTAGTATGCTAGAAATATTCTTAATTGAAACCAATAAAACCATAAAAATGTTTAAAGATTAGCACAAAATTTCTGAAACAGTTACAAAAATCTTTTATCAACGTTTTTACAATCCAGATTTAAATAGCTCTGTTACAAGTTTTAAGGCTGTAATTGCTATTGTTAATGGTTTTAAATATAACAGTGGTCTTGAAATTTAACTATAGTTATTTTTTTTATCTTGTTACAAATATTTTATTGTTTGAATTAAATTTGGTTAGATTTACAGATAATCTCTATTACATTTTCTCTAGCTTCAAAGATGTGTGCATAAGTGAAATGAGAGTAAGAGGTTGTAAGCCCTATTATTATCTCTTCTTACCCGTCAGCCTACTAAAATTTACAAATTGCATAGTTTTATCTTATCTTATTGTCTTGTCAAATGTTCAATGGTATTTTTTTAAACTAATACATTCTAGACCATTCATTTATTTCTATTGTTGTAGAATATATTGCTCCCCACCTATCCACTCCCACCACATGTTTATTACGGTACTCAACCTAGATTAACTAGGACATAACTGTATACCATTCCTACAACCACCTTAACATTTATATAACATTAATATCTATTCGATGGTAGTTACTCTGCCCATATTCAGACCATACGGAATGGAATATCGGGTAATCGGTGATACTTGTACTAAAGGGCATCAGCTGTGCCCAGGGTACCAGGTTCAGGTCTGTAAGGGGTTGCAAAGGTGTCAGTCGAGGCAACAGTTTGAGTATTCCTGACTGCCAGCTCTCTCAGGAGCGCATACCTCTTAAGTTCTCATATTTCTTTATAACACCTTTATCATCACATTATGTGTTAACTCTTGGTGCTAATAATAAACCCAAAAATTGTAAATTCCATTATAATTTCGAACCCAACCATTTACCATGCTACCGACCATACCTTGACCCGAAAGCTATCCTTATAGATTCGGCCCACGGAAGGGGGGGATAGGTAACACACATACAAATTTTGACTCAACCGTGCTTAACCTAGAAATAACGTCATGTTGCCCCATATAGGCTCAACCCCATGTGTTCCTTACTTTACCTAGACATAATGTAATTTGACCCCCACCCCTCTGCCCAAAAACATTCTGGCACCGTTGAGGTTATATCTAAGTTCTTTTCACAGAACTACAAGCTCTCACGTGAAGTATCGTTGAAAATATGATAATTTCACTAACACATTTATTTAAATAATGAAAATAAAAATATAATAATTTAATTTTATAGTTACAGTAAATGTAGATAAATTTAAACTCAAATTTGGTTTGAACATTATTTTTATTATCTACGTAAACTGGAATATAGGGAGATAAAAATGGGTTAAATCAATATTATTTAAATTAAATTTAAAGTTATTACCTGGAGCCACCCTTATAAAGTATCCTGAACTAAATTTACTGCTCCTGATGTCGTATAACAATAAGAATAAGCATCAAGACAACCTGGTATCGGAACAAATGTATTTCTGAGAGATATTTTGTTTTTAAAACGTATTGCTTTTATAACTTTACACACGGCCAATTTCCCTGATATCTTAACCATATCCTAATGAAAATAGAATTTAAATTAAACCCAACACTATTATCATAGCTGTTAGTTTTAAATATTCCGTGGAACTTAGTTAACATCGTTTTAATTATTACTATATGTTTACGTTTTTACATATTTTATTGATTGACCACGTTAATACTTTTGTCGACAGTATTTTCTTTTATATGAACAACTTTAAGAAATTTGTATTAAGTTCATAAATTACACTTATTTACTACATAGTACCAAATTGAAATCTCACATCACAAAACAAGATTTGTTGAATTCATATAAATCATAAAATGGAAATTAAAACTTACTCTCTGAAAAATATTTGCATTCCATTTACAGTTTGATGAAAAGGGATTGTACTAATTATTTCAAAGTGATCAGTATTAATCACTTAATTTCACTTAAAATGGTAATTTACGTTTTATATAAATGTTTAAAAGTAATGCCATTAGATTTTAAAGGCTATCAAATAGTTAATGAGGTATTGTAGTTATCTAGAAAGATATAACCAATGAAAGTGCACTTCCGTTTTAATATTTAATTCCTTAAAAGCTGTATGAAGCAGATAACTAAGGATTTATATCACACACTTCTTGGGCAATCATAAAAGCTAATCCCATATCAAACACAGAGCTTTAGGAAACGAGTTCAATCCGTGCATTTAAAAATGCGTGTTAAAACACTTTGTATGTGCTTCCTTCCACCATTTCTAATGCCATGCGAGCTATATCACAATTTCAAGCTAAATCTCTCATTCTCGCCCAGCCAGCCATTGAATAAAATGGTAAGCCGTCAAGCGCATGAGGCTCGCGTCCTCCCCTGGGAAGGGATGGGTCCCTAGTCCCTAATCTTACCACCAGGGAGGGTGACAAGATGACAAATTGAAAAATCTATAAAATACCCAGTGACAGTCTCTAGAAGGTTAGAAAAAGGGAAAGAAATCTTGTTCCCTCCGAGTCTCTTATGGTACATAATATAGTCTTCCCGTGTAAAAACGCACTTTATTTGATTTGAATAGTAAGAAATCGTTGTAGGAATTTTATCACTTTGTTTTTTTCAGTAATTTTTGTTTCTATCTCACATATATCCCCCTTGAGTATGTGTTGCCTATTCAAATAAAGCGCTTGCAAATCGACTACTACACACTTCACTTACAATTGACGATGCAATGAAAATGTACCCATATTGATGCTGGATTACGCATGAAGAAAATAATCTGAAATACCAAAATAAAAGACTCCTTAAACAACGATGAAGCTTTTATGATTAAATAATTTCAAGATTTGTTGTGTTACACACTAAAATGTAGAATCTGAAAATTAACTCTTAACATGTTTATCATGTTAATTTTTGGTATTAATAAAGTATTGTGTATAAACGTTTCGGAATGGCAAAAACAACACCTTTTATTAGTATTTATATTAAATGTAAAAATATTATAGGTAGCATAACTAATTTTCTTTGACATTAAATATTATACTTGTCATGATATCATGATGTTAATTAATTTGTTCTTGTAAAGAGTTTCATATATGAGATTAAAATAGAACCACAGACATAATTTTAATTTATATATATTTTTATAAAAGTGTATAGCTCTTTTTGTTATTGTTATGGTGGGCTAGCTATTATTTTTCTTTGAAATATGAATACATTTTTGATATTACTTCTTATGTATTTGTAAAATACTTCGCTTAATTCCTAATTCAGCAACATTATATCAATTATGGATATATTATGTTTTTTTTAACAAATTCAAGTTTTTTTTGTTTTGTTTTTTGGCAAAAAGTACGAATTCAATTTGTGTCGTTTGAAGCGGTATAATTATATTGCGAGCTTACTTGTTGAACCCTTTTTCATTTCTAATGTATTTTAGGGAGATATCACTACTTTTTGTTGAATTTATATTAAAAATGTTTCTTAGTATGTAAATGTGTCCTCCATTACCACAATTTCATCTGGAATATAGAATGTAAATGAAACGTTTGGAGATTATTATTCTCTTTCGCTTTGCCATGGTCAGCGTCTTCTACGACAACTCTTTTTCATAGAACATCTGGGTATTTAAAGAAATATAATCAATCATCATTAAATTATACAAGCCCTCAAAATCCACAACAATAACACATAATAATACGGTATGCCCATATCAATAAATACAAATAACCCAATACTCTTAAAGGTTAACTTCCTAAGCAAAATCACTATCAGGGAAAATAAATGTATATAGGCATACAATATATTTTTTTAGATATTATTATCAAAATAATAAAGCCAAAGTCTCCTTCCTATGCTATACCAAACTAAATTAAAAAGTTATTTTTACACGCATGTAAATGTTACATTATTAAAGATATAATAAAATAAGCTATAAGACATTAATAATAAATAACATGAAAGTAATAAGTATATATACATTTATATATATATAATTTATTAATATTTTTGTGTGTGTCCTACATCCTCCAGAATACCCTATAATGACCTAGAAATCTGAAACTTAGCACAAATAGAGAATATACCACAGAATCGATCATAATGGAGGCAGATTTACAAGTTTTTTGTTTTTTGGGTGGATTACTGAGAAGCAAATAGAGATAAAATAATTTTTTATCAAACTCCGCTTTAGTGATTTTGACTAAAATTCGTATTTAAGCACTATTAACATCAACAACAAAATGTAAACTCTCATTTCTTAAAGAAGAATAAAATTTTGAGGGTACATTATATAAACGTAACCATCCAATTTTAATCAAATCGGTGCAACAATTTGATAAATGAAATCGTTTTAACTGAGTTATCTTGAAAAGGGTGAATTAATTTTTGTATCATTACTGGACAGAGTTGTTTATTCTTTTCTTACAATTTCTCTAAAAGTGACTATTATTTAATTAATGTTATTAGATGGAATATGATTCTATATTTTTCCATTATGTTTATAGATGAAACTTTGCATATTTATAAAACACATTAGAGAACCTAATTGAGCAAGATTTGAGAGTTTTTAATTTATATATATAATCTAGTGGGTAGTTGCAGCGACGATTGCAGATTTTTGCATTAAAATTTATTTCTAACTTTTTATTGAGAAAGGTTCTATCTATATAAGACCTAACTCATTTTTTAGTTAAAAATTTACTCATAAAAGTATATAAATTTTACCTAGATATTTAGTTTTTAGGTGTGTAACTTGAATAACGTATATTTCCCCCCTTCACGCCACGATGAGAACTTTAAAATGACCCCTCTCTCAGATCTTTATCTATTTGTTGCACCAAACCACTAAAGTGACAATTAACAATTGAGCTAATATTATTTTTTAAACAAAGATACATATTTTATTAATCTATATACAGCTATACACAAATCATGGCTTCCATGGTGATGTAAACAAAAAATAATTGTACAGATGAACTACTTTGAAATAGAAGGAAAAGATTAAAAACTCTTTGGAAAAATTGGGTTTTAATTCTAGGACACTATTTTTACCGGTATCTTAATTTCCTAATTTATAAAATGAGTGTTTGTTTATCAAAATCTGTTTTCATAACCTCGTAATTTCTATTATTGGAAACGGGCCTATCAAATTTTATATAAGATATTATCATAGAGAGAGTGATACAATGTGATAGTGAAAATGAGATATAAGTGTTTGAGTGTGTGAATGTGTAAGTGTGTAGGTGAATCTTAAAATGAGAGAGTGAGTGTGAGAAATTGAGTAGAGGTGTAAGTGAGTGTGAGGTGTGAAAAAGTGAGGGTAGGAGACTGAGAATGGGCAATTTAGAGAGCTCAAGTGAGAGTATGTGTAAGTGTAAAAGAGAAATATTGGGAAAGAGAAAAAGAGTGTGTTTGTGTGTGAGGGGAAAAAGTGTGTGTGAGAGAGAAAGAGAATATGTAGGAGATAATGTGTCGAAAAGTGTGTGGGATAATGTATGTGTGTGATAAAATAAGAGTGTACAATTTTGGGAGAGATATTGTGTGAAAGAAAGAGAGAATGTGATGGCGTGGGAGAGAGAGTTTGAGAGAGAAACATAGAGAGGGAGAGGTTATGTTAGAACGAGATAAAATTAGAGTGAGAGAAAGTTAGAGAAAGCTTAAGAGAGAGAGAGAGAGCAAGTAATAGAAATTGAGATAGCGAGTCTGAGAAAGTTCGAGAGAGAGTGGGTTTGAGAGAAAGAGTAAGTTTGAGAGAGAGCGAATAAGTTTAAGAGAGAGAGTAAGTTTGAGATAGAGATAATGAGATTGACAGAGTGAGATTGAGATAGAGAGTGAGAGAGTTTGGGAGAGAACGTTTGAGAGATAACGTTTGAGAGATAACGTTTGAGAGATAACGTTTGAGAAAGAATGTTTAAGAGATAGACCATTATAGAAAGAGAGATACAGAGAGCAAGCAAGCGTTTGTAAGATAGAGCTTTTGAAATAGAGAGAGTGTTTGAAAGAGAGAGAGCATTTTAGAGAGAGAGAGTATTATAAATATAATGTGAGAGGAATATTGTGATAAAGAGATTATGTGAGGTTAGAGAGAGGAGGAGAGAGAGAATAAAAGAATATTATATTAGAGAGAGTGTCTTATAGTGTGTTTGTGTGTGTGTGTGTGTGTGTGTGTGTGAGTAAGGGAAGAAGGGTAGAGAGTGTGAGAGTGTCAGATAAAGAGAGAGAATGTGAAAATATAGATATGATACACAAAACATTGAGGTACTTTGAAATATCATTCCCTCAAAATTAAGTATCAACATGGAAGCATAACTGAACTTACTGTATTTATAAGAATGTGAAAAGATAAATGGGGCACAAAAAACATTACGTTTGAACAACAAATCCTCAAAATTAAGTTGTAAAATGAAAACATAGATTAACTTATGTATTAGTACTGTGTTAGTATTTGCTAAAATGAACATCAAAATCAATTATTTGAATAAAATGAACATCAAAACTCATAATTAGAAAAAGATAAACACCAAACTCACACTTAGATAGGTAAGATTGCATTTTTTTAAACACTAATCAAGAACATTTTATAATTTTTGAGCCTATAATACATACCAAAACATATTTAAACATTATTTTATCATTCACGAAACAAAACTTAGACAATATTTTCACAAACTTAACAATTTAACCTTTGAATATTTGAATTATTCTCAATATTATTGATTTAAAAGTGAATGAACGATAACATTATTCCAATAAAAAATCGGTGTTTCGCCAGTTTATGAATTTCAATTTATTTGTGTTAATAGTTATGACAAGCATCCAAAGAGAAATTTGTGATGTGTTTGGACCAACAAATAAAGATTGAATTATTAGTTTATAGCCAAAGAAATATATTTTACTTAGAGATTTACAACCATGCAGCGAATATTGGGTCCCATGATGATTAAACAAAGGATGAGAAACTGATAATTATCTGCGAAAATAGAGTTTTCGTGAAAAACTTCTATTTTTCCCGACATCCTGGACTCATAACCGTTAAAATGAATGGTTGTTTGTCAAAATCTGTTCAGATAATTCCTCGTAATTTTTATTACCGAAAACGGGCTTATCAATTTACATATAAGATATATAGATATACAAATTTAAAACAATATTCAGATAAAGTCGATGACATAATAGTTTACTATTAGTAAGTTCCATAGGGAAGATAATTATAGATATACTCGTATATTACACTAGTTTGCTTGATATCAGATGATTGAAAACTATTACTCTATGTGTTTTTGGCCCAATTTTTGATGCTTATTCCAAAACTGTTCTTAAACTTATTCTATTACGTACAGTTTTTTCACAATAAACCCAAGCTGGCTTCCAACATGTATTCTTGGGAGCAATATTATGTGCCAATAGGTAGCTCGTATTGTTGGAGGGAGATTTCGCAATACAGACATGTAAGCCTTCAGGTTGGCACAACTGTTGCTGCTTGGTGTCCTTGTATGACCTTGGAAGTGTTTTAACTCTGAGACACTTACATTTCCAGAGTTGTTCTAATTGAATTTCACTGTTGTGATTGCAGTTATAGTTGTAGTCTTACAATGTCTACACACAAGTGTGTGGACAGTCCTAATGTTTTTGTTACATTTGTGAAAAGTATATAGTGCTTAAACAAAGAACGGACATAACAGACTTTGTGAAGAAAGCTTACTATGCTTATTTTAAAGTGATGCTTAGTGACCAGGATAAGGCATGAGCACCTAAGACAGTTTGCCGCTATTGTGTTGAGAGGTTAATGTTATGGGAAAAGGGTAAGAAAACGTGCATGCCGTTTGCAATTCCTATGGTGTGGAGGGAGCCTAAAGCCCACCTTAATTACTGTTAATTCTGCTTAGTTGGTGTTAAGGAGTGCAATTCAAAAAATAAGAAGCAAATTGTTTATCCAAGCATTTCTTCAGCCATTAGGCCACTTCCACATGGAGAAGACCTGCTTGTCCTTCTTTCTCCAACTGTTTTAGAGAACATGGCATAAGATGATGTTGAAATTGAACGTGATGTAATCTCTGAAGCCGATAGAGATGATGTCTACAAACCTGAAGATGACCTTACTCCACCAAGGTTCTCTCAGAGGAAACTTAATGATCTATTACGTGATCTGAATTTACCTAAATATTCTGCAGAACTACTTTGCTCCCGGCTTAAAAGTAAGAATCTCCGGCACCATGAACACATTTTTCATGGTAAAGAGACAGAGAACAAGATATGGTTCCTTTATTGTTTAACAACAATTCCTTGGTTTATTGCAATAACATAAAATAGTGAATGACCTTCCATGGCATTGAAAATTATCCTACTCAGTGGAGACTTTTTATTGACTCATCCAAGAGAAACCTCAAAGGCATGTTTCTGCATAATAAGATTGTGTATGGGTCTATTCCTGTGGCTTATTCAGTTGAAATGAAAGAGATATTCTAGAACGTGGAAGTACTGTTAACAGTTACCCAGTATGTGGAACACGAATGGCTAATCTGTGGTGACTTCAAAATTATAGGAATTATATTAGAACAACAAGCTGTGTACACGAAACTACCTTCATTATATGTGAATGGGACAGTCTGGCAAAGCAAATGCTTTAGAGTGTGAGAGTTTAGCCAGAGTGGAGGAATTTTGTGCCTGGATATAATAACATCTTGCATAAACCACTCGTAGACCCCCCAAAAGTCTTTCTTCCACCACTACACATCAAATTGGCCTTGATGACGCAGTTTGTAAGGGTTCTACTACAAGATGAGCCCTTTTTCATGTACCTTTATATGACATTTCCCTTTATCACAAAAGAAAAATTGAAAGCTGGAGTTTTTGTTAGTCCACAAATCCGCAAACTGATGAAGGATGAAGATTTTGAGGAAATGATGAAAGAAAGAGAGAACGGCGCATGGACCACCTTCCAATCTGTTACCGAAAATTTTCTAAGGAATAACAAAGATACAAATTACAGGAACATGGTTGTAAGAATGTTGGAAAACCTCAATAAATTGGGTTGTAACATGAGTGTTAAAGTACACTTTCAGCACTCCCATATCGACTACTTTTCGTAAAATCTGGGACATTAGGGTGAAGATCAAGGTGAATGCTTTTACCAGGATATTAAGGAGATGGAGAAAAGGTACCAGGGGAAATGGAATGAAACTATGATTGCCGATTACTGTTGGATGTTGAAGAGGGAGAGTAAATATGGTGGATCTGCAAAGAAGTCAAAAAACAGAAAGTTTGAAAAGTAATGGAACACTAGTGGCTTTTTGTTTTGTTACAGAGTAGTCACGAAAGTATTAGGATGATTATCTACAGTATTAGGACAGTTCCCTACAATATTTAAAAAAGGCGTTTGTAAAAAAAATATTGTATTTGAATATATTTGTGCTTAAAATATTTGAAGCCTTAAAAACGTAACCTCTTAATTTGGGTAAAAATCTAACGTGATAGAAAAAAATGGAATTCATTACTAGAATAAGTATAAAAAATAGATTTAAGAACAACTACTTTCGAGAAATCATCTGAGAAATTATTAAAAAAATGCAGACTATGTTACCTATACAATTTTATACATGTGTATTATATATACTTCTACTGTATACATATATATATATATATATACTATATACATTTTTATATTTAGTATATGTATAAATACATTGTTTTGAATATAATGATGAAAGTTAAATGTTTTTATCTAAACTAGTCTTTTTACAATAAAGTAAAATCTGTATAAGGATTAATTATGTTTAAGATTAATTTATATTGGTTTTAGTCTCACCAATAATGTTTTTTCAATATTAGTACAAATGTTCCCAGAAAAAGATATCTTCTGGAGCTCATAAAATATCAATTTTAAATAACAATACATATAGCTCTACATGTAAACTAGAGAGTAGCCAGATTTATATATTATCTTAGAACTATACCTTGGTTGAAAGTCAAGGCAGTTCTTATCGTTACTAATATATTAAGATTTCTCCTTGGATTTACATGAAGAAAACTTTATTCAATAGTGCCATTTATTAATATAGAATAGCTTCTGTGGGTGTGCTTAACATAAGGTTTGGGAAATGATTTTTTTTTAACTTGTGTAGAGCCTAATTGTTACTCTAATTTACTGTGCTCTAAAACATGGTCATACATTGAAACACCCCTCTGCACATTCTGGAAGGAGCCAAATTTAACAATAACAGGAAGAGCTTGGGCTGAGTTTGGGTTTAACGGATGATTTCTGTCAATGTCTCCCAAGCCTAGATTAGCAAGACTCAGTTTGTTGTGAATTATGTTCAACACTAAAACAAATTTGTTTTCACCTGCGCTCTCAGAGATTCCAAAAACACAAACATTGTGTCACATGTGGTATTGTTCTAGATCGTCTTTAGCTATAGTAATCACCCGTTTCCAATTTTAAGACTTATTATCATGCATCTTAGCTCGCTGGTGAAATTAATGTTTGATTCAATATATAATTGATGAGTGAATTACAGCACGTGTGTGCCTCCGTTATATTGGTTAGCTCGTTCTATCACCAATATTGGTAATTCTACTCTATTATGCCATTGTGCAGTGAATACTATTTTCCACTTTAATATTTAAGTTGAAAATAACATATAACTGTAAAGTATAAAGTACTACTAGTAGTTAGATAATATTACTGAAGTTTTTGTAGCATAAGAAAGCTCTTAAAGAAGCATTTAACTATTATTATTATTATTATTATTATTATTATTATTATTATTATTAGCACCGCGTCTTACTACCCGTTCGGGTTATACGCACTTACGCTAATGTGTAATGGTAGGGTGATTGTGAGATGAAATGAAGGACCTACAGTTTAACGTGGAATCCGAACCACGGTGGAGACCTGGCATTCCTCACATTCACCATTTAACTATTAAAATTTACTCAAATGAACAAGAGTCGAGACATATAAACCCACATAGTCCACCATCTTATCACTGCAAATAAAAGGTTGCCAGACCAGTATAATATAATAGATCACAGCTACCCTGTTAGGAAATCCTTTTACTTAAACAGAACAGCATGTAACTATTAACATATCAAGGAAAATTAAATTATTCTTAATAATTAGTATTCATTTATAATCAGATAGTGTAACTTATTTAAACATATACCCTTTATAACTAGACATTATTAATTACCCTTTTATATCAATTTGTATTTTATATTAACAGGAAGTATGCTAATAAAATGCCAAGTTCAAAACTACTTCCACAATTTTTTTAAATAATTTTTTCCCCTTCACAAATAAAATACACCAAGGAAACCTAAAGTATCTTTTTTGTAGGAAATTTTATGCTCTTTCTCTGTGCTTTTCGGCAAATTTTACTGAAGATAAATTATGTCCAAGGTAATTGCGAGACACGAGAGTAAGCTATCCCTTGATCCACTATTTTTCCAAGATGGTGGACCTATTACCGAAAGGTTTGGTCAGGATTTTCAATATGTTGCTAAGGAAGGCAATTACAGAAATATTATGAAATAACTTAATGAATCATATAAACAATTTAGTATAAAAAATATCTAATTCACCTACACTACTGACTGAAGTGAGAAAATTACATGACATTCTTCTGCCAAGAGCCAGCTGAGATTTGTTTTGAGGAGGGAGGTGTGATATGGGGAAAAAACTGCTTCTGCAACTGACAGCAATCTGAAGTGTAGATTACATGGGTTTCCTATACTGGTTGAACAAATGGCTGTTTCCGGATAAACCTAAATTATAATGCCAGCAATCTGAGAACCAGATCGTAATTTAAATTTGTGGTATTAAAATCTTGTGTAACCGA
This sequence comes from Timema shepardi, assembly GCA_902151425.1. Lineage (NCBI taxonomy): Eukaryota > Metazoa > Arthropoda > Insecta > Phasmatodea > Timematidae > Timema > Timema shepardi. Next base: position 73,449 of record CABFVX010000289.1, on the reverse strand, counting down.
GATTTGTGTTTGTTAAAATTATCAAGGAAATGCAGAGCATATAACAACGCAGCCTGTTTACAATGTTTAGTGGTGAGTAAAGTCGACAAGAGCTGAACAGCATCTTAGAGCATGCCAAGGTCGTTTAGTATTACCTACACCTTATGTGTACCTAAACTAGATGTCGAGATCATTTTATTTGGATTCCTAGTGATGACAGTTCATGGTGTGAATACCGGCCTGCTATATTAAAGGAATTCTTTTTTCTAAGTTGTTACAGACACTTCATCCACGAGAATTCGAACACATTTTATAGTAATCCCTGCCTCATCCCAGAACTCTTGATTAAATTAGTATAGCTAGAAAGGGATTATATCATATGAAAGGTTATGAAAAGTAGAGTGGAGCAAAGTAATTTTCTGAAACTTTTTAAATTTCATAAAAATATATCCCCCTCAATATGTTTATTTTGCATCAAATGTATGAGCTTCTCACGGGTGTGTGTGGTAAGGGTATATACGTTCCCCCCTTACATTTGTGTATTAGGGGAATTCAGAATTTAATTGAGTGATTGATTGAAATAAATTACTTAATTTAAATACTTCAGTTACTCCACACATGAAATGTACGCCCCTTTTAAACAAATTGACCAAGTTTAAATTAGGTGAACAATAATGCTTAAAGCTCAACATGATCGTACAAATTAGATATATTATATTACCTTAAGCCACACCTGAGAAATAGTATGTTTCAAATACATCTAATCACTTGGGTGATTAATTGTATATTATCGCGAGTCAAACAAGTTTACAAATTATTAAGTTATTAAAAAGTAAGCAGGTGATTGTTGAGATCAATATTCACTTAAAATATGTGTAAATCATTAAATACATAATAAGTAACGCTCTTGCAAGTGAATTTGTGCTTGTACTTTTTAAAACCCTACACACTATCTAAAAAAGTGTAAAACCTATTTAAATCAGGTATGCAGTGAAAATCTTGAATTTATATTAATGATTAGCTGAAATATGATATTTTGACTCTGAAGTTAGGTACATAGTGGGAAATGTTAACTTATGATCCATTAAGATTCTTGAGTTTTAAATTATTAATAATGTGTATACCACCCAAAGCTATAAAGTCCAAGCACTTATGAGCCAGTCACTCATAATTATTAGTTTTAGATTGAATGGAAAAATACAAAGCAATTAATAATACACTTGTTTTTATCTTAATTTAGAAAATGTGATAAACTTTCTTCCCATTATTTCAGTAAAAAACAAATATATATAATATATATATTTATATAATTAAAGAAATTGGTATAGGTTGTAGCCGTGAAAATGTTTCTAAGAATTTATCACTAAAATAATGCTCATTTTTTTGTGGGAAAGAAGTAGATGGGCCCTAAAATGAATAAAAATACGAGAACATTTCAGTCACACAACAGTAGGAACGGAAATGAAATGAAGTTATAAGATTCTAATCCCTCCTGGAAGTAAGCCATGGGGCTCCTTCGTTCAGCTGATCAGTCTTAAGATGACGAATTGATGAGAAAAGGGATCGGCGAGAGAGGAGGGGGGAAAAAGGGGGGCATAGAATTAGGATGGAAAGGTGGAAAGACCAGTAGCACGGTCTAGATGAGATCGATTTGCAGTAAGAAGCGGGTCTCGTAATGGCGTAAAGAACATAGACTACCGACCAAAAATGCCTCACTTTTAAGACATCAAAGAGAAAGAAGGATGGATGAAAAGGAAATGAAAACTGTATAGCAGTGTAAGTGACTGGTTAGTCTTCAGGAAAAGGAAGACAGAAGAAAGAGGGGTGAATTCTATCCGGTGAAAGGTTTAATGAAATAGCAGTCAACAAAGTGCCAAGTAGCTTTAAAGGTTTTACAAAGAAATAGTGTGCCTTTAAATAACTTAGGTTTTTATTCAGGGAAATATTTTTAAATTTTGTTCTGGGATGCATTAAAAAAATGGTTCAACTAAATAGTAGTTTTGAATACATATAATTTGAAAAAATTCATAATGGTTGGAGCTTAAATAATATCGAAATATCAAACACAATTTAGAGATAGAATTAATCTAGTGTGAATAAAGATTCATAAATAAATAGAATGTTTGTGGAAATTATGAGTGTTTAATCCTTTTCCAACACAAATATAATATTATACCATACAGAAATAGCAATGTGCAAGTTAAAAGGCTTAACTTTAAAGTTAGTTAAAAGAGGATTTAAATAATAGATACAAATAGAGTAAAATCACTAAGAATAAAATAAAATCTAAATGAAAATTAAAATATTTATCTTAATAAGAGTACATATAGCTACAAATAATAAAATTAATTAAACATTAGACACAAGAAATTATGATATTTTTACATAAATATATTAGTTTAAAATTACAACATCTTGTTGTTAAGTTTAATTATTACTTTATTAAAATAAATTGATAAGATTTCAAACATTATCTATTTATTCAGAATAAACGTTTATAAAACCAATAAACTTTTACATTGTGGTATTTAATTAAAAAAATAATGTATTATATAAATTATAATTTTCTGTGTCTAGTATCAGGGTCTTTTGAATCTTGTTTACATAACAACAGTTAACATCAAGATGTATAAAAATAGTTCTTTTTGTTGGGCGCCACTCCTAGGATCTAGGAGGAAATAAAATAATAAAAGAAAGACATTTACCTCAGCTAGTTCAGACAGTGGCACGACGACTTTCATTACTCGTGACCACTGGGGAGTACTTAAAATAAATCATGAGCAATTTAAATAAAAATGTATTGTTGAAATAAAATGTAATTTACGTTACAATAAAAAAAATATTGTAAAATAGACAATTATTGGAACTTTTGTGGATTTATTATTGTTTCCTTTTTTAGCACATCCCAATACTACCTATAGAATTCCGGATGATTATAATTATAATTTGACAAAATAAAATAGTATTGTTGTAACCAAAATCAAAAGAGAAAAAATCGATAAAATTAATATTTAGATATAAAATAAACTGTTAATTAATTCTCTGAATTAGATAGTCTCTCTGAAAGTTCTTACATGAACTCTGATTTTTGATAAAAGAAAAAAAATATGAATTTAAAATTGAAGAGTTGGCTTGACCTCACCTATGAATTAATCCATGCTGAAACAACACCAGCTTCAGAAATTTGTTTCCCTTTATTAATGTTAACTCGTTCATAAATCTTTTTAAAAAAAAGTCTAGCTCTTGCACATCTACTTAGCTTTCTATTTGCTACTCGCACTTTTCTTTACAACCATTAATTTACTTTAAAAATAAATTAAATTAAGAGCTACGCAGATTTAGCTCCATGTTAGACAAACACTGAGAAAGAAAACCCTATCTCCTTTAGAAAGTCTTCCAAAATCAATTTTAAAAATGTTCTATATTCTACTTCCAAGTCCAAACAGAAAAAATATATTAAAACCAAAAATATAAAATGTTGGCTATGGACTAGAGATAAAAATCTATTACAATGCAGGTTTAATATAAATATTGAAATATATTCCAATGAATGTGAACAATGTTTTCTTAAAGAATTAATCAGAATTGAAAAGCGCACTAGTTTGTAATTATTTACATCTTTCCTCTTTTGCTTCTTTTACAATCACGAGACCCGCTACTCACTTGTTTGACAGATCTGCGCATGCGTTGAAATAAATCATGGCCGTGATTGAAAATAAATAAAATAAGAGTCAACAAACTTCTTAGAAGGATAATTAATATGTTTAATAAAAGGTAAGTGTTCTTCATTAAGTCAAAATTCCTTATTTAAATTATTTAAAACAAAGTTATACGTTGTTCCTTGCGTCCTTTTATTTTATGGAATGGATGTAAATAGTGTTATTTGTCAGGCCAGCATTACAGTGTGTTACGTGGTGGCCGATTTTGAGGTGCTTAATTTCACACGAAAATAAATTGGCAACTATTCACAAAAATTAGAAAATATAGAGAAATACATGGTAGGGTGGCAAATTACGTTACAGCATCCACTTGGACTAATCGTTAACATGCTTTATTCTATTCCAATACAGGAAATGATAGCACATCTCTTAGAAAGGTCTATCAGGGAATATCTCACACATATTACACTTCACAAAATGTAGACATGCTAACACGCTTTAATATAATAATTATTATATAGCTCAACAACACACTTGGACCGATATAACTTAGCAGATATTTTTAATAATTAATACAAATAAATCCAAGAGTTAGATCAGTCATTTGAACCGTTACAAAATTATTATTGATATGGTTATTGAAAACAATTAAGAGTGAGACTGATTTACAATTATTAAAAACTACATAAAATGAGTTTTTAATTTTCGATATTGACCTAAATTATAAATAGTTTATTACAATAATTATATTATACCTATTCTACAAAGAGATAAAATTAGTTAATTTATGACGGCTGTAGTCGAATTATAGTTGGGTAGAGTAAGGGTTATGTTTTCTAATGGTTTCCTACTCTCCCTCAACATAAATTCGAGTTTATTTGTTCTAAGAACTACATTCTTTATCACTCCTTTTTTAGTGAAAATAAGTTTATTTCTCAAATGGGTAGTAAGATGCGGTCCATTTCTAACCACAAAAAACTGTTGACGTAATAAAAATAGCTCAACTTAGCCTTATTTAACTTGAAGTAATAAACTCTGTCACCAAAGAAGTTATGACCAAATAATAGTATTTTTAATGGCCATAGTCATGCAAAATAAAATAATAACTTGTGCGGTGCATCATCCAGACTTTATCCCTCTTTTATCTAAAAATAGACATTTACTAAAAGCTGGTAATATTTGTGAAACTAAATCATGAGTATAGTCTGATTTTGTTAGGAAGAATAGTAGAAGCTAGTTACTAAAGCTACTAAAACAATTTTAATAGTTTTATACTTCAAGTCAAGCTAACTGCATCTATCGCGTTTTGATGAAATTATTATTACCCATAAAATAACAAATATAACAAAGTAAGCTGTTATTAATATTGGTCGCAAATAAATATTTTTAAATTTTCTCTACTGTTATTCCAACCAAAATTGGGGTTATATACATTGACGTAGAAACAAAATAAAAAAGATCACAAACCAAATAATATACACTACTAGCAGTCCCGCACGGCGTTGCCCGTGAACCACTGAAGTATAATAATTATATAAGCTTGACAACCCC
>CABFVX010000289.1:26823-67928 GCA_902151425.1 Timema shepardi | reverse complement strand
CGTTACACACTGGTATAAGAATTATATAAAGATATTAAAAAAAGGTCTAAAAATTATAGAAAAATGTTAAGGGTGGACAACCCTTATCACTAAGGGGTATGAAAAATAGATGTTGGCCGATTCTCAGACCTACTCAATATGCTCACAAAATTTCATGAGAATCGGTCAAGCCGCTTCGGAGGAGTACGGGAACGAACATTGTGACACGAGAATTTTATATATAAGATTACTTAGTAGTTAGGATACTCTTTAACATTAGTAACTAGGAACACTCTTAGAGAAAAATTGAGAAAAGAGAATCACCTTTAACCACAAAATATCATAATTAATTCATTTTCACATAACTGAATTATAAAGTATGTATATTTGCTTATAGCTAAGAAATGATTGGTTTTATAAAATATATTTCAAATAAAGATTTTCATCTATAAAATTACAACCACTTTACAATAACAGGTTATTTTGAATTTCAAATAGTTGGGAACAATGATGAAAATTTGAAAATTTCCCCAATGTAAAGTACCATCAAAGTCATTTTCATTAGAAAACGAGAGTTTCCTCATTTTTTATAATGATAAATAGACCAGTTCAAGATATTAAATTTAATCAAAATAATTAAAGAGAATTTGGTAAGAATTGATTTTATTTTTTCCTTCATTAAACTACTCTTAAATTTAAGATTAGGAATCAAATTCCAAATGAGCTCGGGGCGACCTTATGAAAGCCCTAGGTATCAAGTCTTTGCCTAATCAGTAAACAGTTTTGGCCCAGCCTGAGGTATTGACAGACATAAACCACTTGTTTTGTTTCAGGGGTTACCATTAATCAAAGTCTCAAATTCATTTTTTTTAACGATCACAATACTCCTATGTGTTGAGAGATAACCTATAATTTCAAATACAGTATTAGACTAAATCCCGTTAGTCCAAAATTCCAGATAATCTGAACATCCTTTTAGTAAAATTGGGAACAATGTTTAGTCAAATGAAATGTATCGTATTGGTTAATAAGCTCAAAGTTGAAAGAGAATGAAAGAGAGATATCTGGTTAAAGAAATAGTTAATATTTATATGTTGTAACCAACATAATGTGTTTTCCTGTAACTGAAAATAATAACAGTACATAGTACGTGTTATACACCAGTTAAATAAACTAAAATAGGATAAAACTCTTTCAGATCTAATTTAAAACATATGAAAATACAGTATCCCAGTATTATCCCGCATAATCCAAATTTCCACTTATCCTAATATGCTTCGGTCCTAAATAGTTCGAACTAACATGATTCTAGTGTACTTGTGATGTGTTTGTATTTTCACAACGATACTAACTACCACACAACTGGAAAAACGTAGACAAACGCATCAGTCTCACTTAGTCTTGTTTTCAAGATACCTCAATGTCAAGATTCGTCTAAATTCAATATTTGTTCATCCCTAGTCCGTTAGTTTAAATATAAGAATAGCCCAAACTGGTGGTCAGATCACGTCATTTTAACCTTTAGAAACATCTATATTAATATCGAAATATATATAATATCGACTTCAGTATCTTTAATAAAATATATTTTATGTAATACTGGGATATACAAAATATGAAAATTAAAGCATACAACCCAGATAATTTAAATAAAATTATTATTTTTTAACTCTATGTGCAAAATGGAACTATTTATGGCAAAGTACAAATAATGTAAATCTGAATGGTTATATTACCCCTTTTACCTTAGAAAACCATAATAAGAAAGATTTCAGATATGAACTAAGGAGTTGCAATTAAATTCAAGGCCATATGGTTAATCATTATTAATTTGGGATAATTACACTTTATGAACAAAGAGCAGTTTCATTTTAAAATTACAATTCATGAAATTCAACTTTTAAATTGTGAGGTAGATTAAAATCATACTAAAAAAAAAGTTTAATATTCGTTTCCGTGGCCCCATATAATAGCCATTTTCTTACTATTCTAAAAAATTAATATGGTACTTAATACAATTAATTAATTTTCATTTCTAGTTTTGCTACCTGCCCGGGCTATATTAATTTTAATTAAACTGATAGGGTGGATATGAGGAAAGTAAGGTTATAGGGAATTGAACTCGCATTTGCAGGAAGAGAGAGTGAGAAACAATTTAGTAAAATCTAACCTCAGTACATCCGATTGGGATTCAAATCCTAGCTTCCCTACCAACGAATAGATGAGCCTGACATTTAAATCACGTTCCCACAAATATGGTTTATGTTTTATTAATACTTTCAAACTCAAAGTTATCAACGACTTGTTTTATGCGATAAGGATTTAGATATAGTAGGTATTGGGGGAAATTTTCAATCCTTAGTATGGAGTGAGGATGGGAAAATCACAGAGCGAAAATATAATTTGGTAAACCAATTATATTTCACCGTGTTGGGATTTAAATTCCAGGATCCCTGTCACAGATCATCCAGCCTAATGGAAGGTTGGTTTCCTTAGACCATGTGACCACCGGTAATGGTTTCATACCCTTACAAATGCATACATTTATAGCAGTAGCTAAATTTCAACTTAAACAAAAAACAAACAACAGAATGTCTTCAAACTACATCGTTATAATAACTTTTTATCTACATCGGGGGTCTATGGTAATTTGGGATGAGTTAGAGATGAACCAACGGTGGTAAGTTGAATTACTAACTTAATTACTAAACCCATGAATTTGTTTGCCTTCAGGCATTACGGAACCCTTCATTGGAGTTGGGTGAGGTGACATGGAAATACAACAAATCATTGCGAAAGCAATGTCCTGCCTGCCCTTTCCTAAGCTCATAACAAAGCAGAGATTTAAAATCTACCCTGAAATGTAAAAAAAAAAAAAAAATTGAAATAATAACTACCTTTAGGCTAGTCATTAATTAAATAAAAACCCTCTTCTGTTGATACTTGGCTTAAGGTGCTGTTCTCGCAGTAATTTAGGATGACGATGACGGGGAGATTAAGGTTCAAATCTCATTCGAGTGTACTGAGGGTGGTTTTTCGAAAATGATTGTACACTTTACCTTAGTGAAAATGTGGGTACATTCCTTTAAATGTAGCCTTCCTTATCCCTAAAACCATTAGCGTAATTATTACATAAGCCTATAATCAAAACGGATAGTTAGATAAGGTACCATAAACAAATTAAACAAAACTTATTTTTTCCAGTAGGAGCTTAAAAATTTAATATTAAAAATATAAATGAGCTATTCTCATACTAAAGCTCTTTCCTTTATTGAACTAAGAGTACCAGGTTTAGATTACTATAATCGACAAAAACGGTATAACATGTGCATTTGGGGTTTCTTTTATTCAATTTTCCAGTCAATAAATCAAATAGAAATTTACACGATGACTGAGAGACTCAAATCAGGAAAATAGTTTAAAACCTCTGACTTTAAAAAAAATTGTGAACAGATTATGTCCAAATAAGTTAAATAAAGTTTTTAAGCTTGGTTGTAGACTTAACTGTTTCATTTCATTTTAATAAGCTTAATTAATTCAAATTTTTGGATGGTTTGAAATTTTTACTGGTACCTTTAAGTTCGAATTATCCAGGTTCTACTGTATTACCTAAACAATTAACCAATTGTATGGTTAGTTAATTTATTAAAACTCTCAAAATATTCCCTAATTTTAATGTACATTGAACAAAATCAGCATAAAAATATGGTTTGATACAATCGCTAAACCTCTCTCATATTGTTTATTATAGCTTTTAAGATAATTTTCAAATATAGGTATAATTAACCACATTTAACTATGTTTTCTTCATAAAAACAAACAACATCTTGTTGACCAAAATAAACTCTTTACATACAAATTTTAAAAGAAATTGTTCTAATATGTTTAACAAAATTAATTTTTTTTTAAATTAACTATTTTTTAATTACCTACTATAAAACTATTTAATAGCAAAATTAAAAAATATTCTTATCTGCTAAGAAAAATACTCCCATATTCACATTTGAAATTCAATATTTAAGGTTAATTTTAAAAGAATTAAAATTTTCTTTATTTATTGTAAGAAAACTACACTAAAATTAATTAATTCAGATGAATAGTGAAATATTTTTACTGATAATATAAAATGGTCCCCTTATATTAATTTTTAGCCAAATCCATACAACAATTTTTAATCGAGTCTAATTTTATAAAAATTAGTTTTTGTTAGCTATTATTGTATAATTTTTTAAAACATCTCTTTGTAATTATTTATTATGCAGACAACTTAAACATAAATATTTGAACTAAACCGATCGAGCCCTTTTTTAATATATTCAAAATAAAACAAAAAGTAATTAGAAAAATGCCCATAACTACATTTTACCCACATAAACAGGTATATAGTGTAATACTTCATGTTCATGTCAAACTTTAACTAGACATATACTGTGCTGACGGCCGGGGTTCAATCCTCGGTCCCGGCACAGATTTATCTGATTACCAAACCCTTCCTTCACCTCTGACAAGACATCTTGTGAATGTGGGAATTGCCAGGCCTCTACCGTGGTTCGGATTCCACGTTAAACTGTAGGTCCTCCATTTCATCTCACAATCACCCTACCATTACACATTAGCGTAAGTGCGTATAACCCAAACGGGTAGTAAGACGCGGTGCTAATAATAATAACTAGACATATATATTAATAAAAATCGTTAAAGCCAATTCAAAACATTTTAAATTTTCTGAAAGCCCTCATATATAAACAATGCTATATCTAATTTTTACACATAACCAAGTAAATTGGGTTATTTGCGATGTTAAACACTCACATTTGGAACAAAATCATTAGGGGCTTTTTAAAAAAAATATATTCAGTTTTTGAAAAATCAGTCATAAATTAACCACCTATAAATTAGTTCTTACCCTAAAAAAGAATAGATTTTTTTTTGTGTAAGACGTTCCCAAAATACCTATTTGGATCCAAATCTTCAAAGCTATTTGTAAAATATTTCAAGTTTATGAAAAATCTGTTATCAGTAATCTAACCGTAAATAAGTTCTTACTCCAAAAACAAATATATGGTGCTACTTTTCAACTAATACAATCCCCAGATAAACATTTTAAACAAAGCCATTAGAGATATTTTTCAAAATAGGTATTTTGAATTTTCATAAATTTTCATCAATAAACTACCCTTCAACGGATTTTAACCAAAAAACCGATAATACCCTACTAACCATGTTAGAAAATCTTTAATTTTTTTCTTATCGAAATCGTTAAAGCCATTTTTGAACACCCAGTTTGAACAAAATTTATCTAATCGTTTCGAATCCGTGGCCAGAGAGAAACGGACAGACATAGAGGAAAACTGTACAAATCTACTTTCTTGGGTTCACATAAAACGTAAAGATTTGTTATAATCTCTAGAAAGAATTTTTTCACGAACACAATAGTTTATTTGATATGACATAGTAAAATGCTAACCTCTCCTTTTACCAATACACCCACAAACCCCCGATTGAGACTATAGTTTTCTCAAAAGCTTAGACAAATTTTTTAATTCACTGTGAAATTTCATTGACATTGATGTTGTGAAAATTACTACTGCGTTGGGCGACTCTTTACTACAAATTCCAGACTTGCATTCAACTGGTTTTGATTCCAGGATATATTGTGCTGGAGTTTGCTTACAACACTATTTTAAATGTAGTTTTCCCACCTTCTACCAAACTAATGATAAGATAGCCTTATTTATTATTTCCCCTCGATTACATTGTTAAATAAAGTATAAATTTTATTTCTCTAGCTAAAAAAGTAGAAAAACACTGATTAAGATTGATTGAGCTCTTAATAAACTTAAAATGGTTAGTAAACCTAATTTAACTAAACAGAAAAAAGTATTAGGTAAAATTTAGTTTAAATATATTTAATATAAAAATTAAATAAAGTTAGGTCAGCGTCTGGATTAGGTTATTTAAAATACATTTCGATTTTCTTTGTGACACCACGCGTTGTTTTTCACTTATTTTATGTATCCACATACGTCATTTGTGGTAAAACTGGTTCGTTCCTCTACGATACTACCAGCCTATTATATCGTTTTAATTATCAGTTGCGGGTCACTTAATGGTCGACGTTAGACTATAGTATAATATTGTGTTTGTCTGCCAGATCGTTAAATATCGTACCAATGAGTTATTTTATATCAAATAAATATCATATTGACTAGTTTAGATTTGTTTTTTGAATAACTTACTAGCTTATTATACTTAAAAATTGAAGAAAACAAACCTGACATGTGGGTGAGTGGCGGTTTGTTAAACAAGCATAGTGTCAACTAGAACCTCTGTATTGTTTAATCTTTTCAACCCCATGGCACTTAAGAGGGTCAACAAATTATAGTTTAGCCAAACACACAAACAAGGATATACTAGATCCTCGACCAGGATTAAAACATTCCACTCGCCTCAGTGGCGTAGTTAGCTAACGCACTAGTCGTATTGAGCTCGACTGCCGAGGACAGGGAGATCTAGGTTCTGATCTCGGTTGGGTGAACTCGGGATGTTTTTGTCTAAATGGTCTTCCATTCTCCCTCCATTCAAATGTGGGTTCACTTTCTACAAATTTAACCTTCCCAATTACTAATCCACTAGCGTATTTAGTACTTAAGCGTATAACCCGAACGGGTAGTAAGACACGGTGCTAAATTAAAACATGCCGTGAAGGTCACGCTGAAAGTGAATAAAGATGTATCGGTCTATGTGAGGTAAACATACCGATCGTCTCGATCTTAATGGTGAATCTCGTGGTTATCACAGGTCACAGTTGTTTTCAAACTCCTGAAGGAGCAACAATGTTGGCGGAACTGGGGGCATTGCCCCACTTGTAAACAATTTGTACCTTTCTTTAAAAATTATCACACCCCTTAGATATATTTCAAAACCCCTTATATTATCTAATATGAAGTTGAATGATGACCTTAAATCAAACTATAAATGCCTTCTAGATAGTCCTACAATCAATTTTCAAAATTAAATTCAAGGGGTATCAAAATATCTGAAAAAAATCAAGCAAAGAATACTCTAAATAGCTTCTAGGACCATCCAAATTTCAAATTTTCTAAGTGAGGACTACCAAAAATAACTTCTAGTATCTAGACACATAAGTATTTGAAGAATTTTCTCGTGAGGACCACTCCAAATTATTTCTGAAATCATTCAAATTTGAAAAATTTGTCTATGTATTTTCACCTTTTAAAATATATTTGATAAACATCTAGTTTTAAAAAAAAATCCAGAAGAGAACCATTCCAAATAGCACCTAGGTGGATAGAATTTTCAAAATATTGCCCGAGCAAAACTCACTTTATACAGCATTTTATAATAAAACGATTATTGAAGTAGGAGTAATCCCAATAGCTTCTAGAAGCAGTGCAATTTCAAACCATTTTGGAGGCGTGACCACTGTAAATAGTTTTTTAAAGAGTCAAAGTTTGAGAAATTAGTGAAGAACAACCTCAAACTAATGACATAGAAACTGGTGAGTGAGGCATCTCCTGGAATAAATTATCCCCCCTTTAAATGTATTTCGCACTTTTGATAATATCAAATATGAATCTGAAAGAATTGTGTCATACTATAAATAACTTTAAGAGACTTCCAAATAAAAAAAAATCCTGGGGATTACTCAAAATAGCTTTTGGAGATATCCAATTTTCAAAAATTTGCAGAAGGAGGGCTAATTCAAATAGTTTTTATAAGCTTACAACTTTTAAAAAACTTATAGAAAAGTCTACTCAAAATAATATAAGATAAATAGTTTTCAAAAAGTTGGGAGTAGCTTTTAGGGACATTCCAATTTAAAACCACTATTGGAAGAGGGATGGCAGTAGAGGGGGAGTGTGTAAAGCTAGTTCATATTTTTTTGCCACCCTTAAGCAAATAAGGTTCTGCCACAACTGAGGAGATACATTAATAAACATTAATATTTTTATTTTATGTGGCATGAAATTAATCGTGAACTTAGTGATGATAAATTTATTAACGGTTCTTTCATTGATAATACTAGACTAAACTGTTTGGACTGTGGAATGCTTAGCCAAATAATGCTTTTATAACGCGTGATAAAGCTCAACCAATCACAGACAAGCTAACCTCCACTATTGCATTAAGCCACTATGATAAAATAAACTAGCTTGTTTGGTCATCGACATTGCAATGTCCGTTGGTAGCGATGGTGAGGGTGACCTCCTCGGAATGCGCTTAGCCATTTCTTTCAAAAGAGTTTGATTTACGTGGATGAACCATCCACCACGACTGAGTCCTGTTCGGCATGTTTTTACACCGACGGAAGTTTCGTTGCACTCCTTGATTGAGTCCCTCGACACTGAGGTTCACTACGGTCAATGCTCAGTGATAAAAACACTTCCAAATGTGCAGTTGTCCAACAAATCACTTTTCACATATTCATTATAAAAGGACCCATTGTTATCGTAATGGGCAGGCAGTTTTAGTGAGCTTTATTTGAGGTATGATTATGAGAAGAGGGGGTTGGGTCTCTATCTGGAAATAAATTTGTGGAAGCCGGCCGATTGACTCAAGATGGATATTTGTGTACCCTCGCAAGTGAAACTATGAATAAAATTAGTTTTTTATAAAATGCCCCTTAGCGATATCCATATTGAAGGACTCAATATCTTCCACGGAGCGCATACATTTGAATCTGGAGGCTGTGGGTCTGGTGTGTATCTTGTCTGTAACCCAGCATAATTTATCTTAAAAAGTATCTAAGGAACTGTGATAGGTTTAGCTTATTTTTGTAAAGCTTTCACGAAAAACAATGTTCAGTACAGAATATAACCCTGCGGAGGGGAGATTAAACTTATAGAACAATTTATTTCAAAATATATAGTTTTTTATATTGTGACCATGAAAAAAATATTGTCTCCTTGTCCAGACATTCTTTAGCACGGTTTGAAAGCGAAGACTAAATTCTTTTACAAAAGGGATGAAAGCTCTATATATTTAAATAGTTACCAATACATATTATTTTATATTATTTTAAAACTCACCTATATATTAAATATAAAACCACTTCACATTTTTGACCTTCACTGACACTTGAAATTTTCTAAGCACCGTTTTGTGTTTATTCATCTTGCCAACACATCTTTCCATTTTGATAACTGAAGTCAATTTAAATTACTTATCAAAAGTAAATAAACTATTTGTAGGCAGATAAATACGGCTGTTTTAGTAATGACTTAAGTCAAAGCTGCCAAGTGCAGGCTGTGATAGACGTTGCGTTGACAGTTTTTCGGGATATCTTTAGATAAGCTAGCGTTGAAAAATAAAACCATCTACTAAATGTATGCATATTTAGATTCGGTAAAGACCAATAAAAGGGCCAAATCCCCTCTCTTTACCCCTTCTACTCTTACTGGTCTCAGGAAAACAAACTAGAACTCTCCCTACCCCTTACAATTTCCTCGCAAGTACCAGTATAAACACTGCCACGGTACTATTAAATTCGCTCATCCCTCCCCCTTAACTACAGCACCCCCAGTTCCTCCTTCAAAACTTTCCACGTTCACAATATACCCCCCCTCTCCACCCTTTCACCCAAACGCTTTGCTACTCTACTTCACGCCCTCTGTGGGCCCTGCAATGAATGGGGTGGGGGGAAATTGAAGGGGGAAAGAAGTCCATTATAATAGTCGGGGAGCTGTACTGTTGGAGGCCCCCACCCCACTCTGATTCAATAGTCCTAGGGCTATTCCAAAGTCCATCGCTAGCTACCGTTCAACGTGGCAACATCGTTCTAGCCCTCACTTTATCTTGAACCACCTCCTTCTACTTCTCCAAAACTCCTTGCGGTCACAACAAAACTACCTCCCCCCAAACCCTCTTGTAAACTCTCATTATGTAGTGTTCCTCGTATTAAGAGCTAATTAATCACTTGGATAATCATGTAACGTGTGTTTTAAGCCGGCTGAAACTGTATAATGTTAAACGTAGTTTGAGAACAAGGTTTGTACATTTATACAAAATAACTTTCGGTCTTATTGAACGCCTTGGAGATACACTTACCCAAAAATAAAAAGCTCTTTACTATACAAAGTACTTAGAGGAGATGAAATTTTACTGTCCATGAATTATATTAAGATAACCATTTCATTTTAGAATGATATATATTGTTTATCTAAAAAAAATGTATCGTCAATTTAATTAAGTCATTTTTTGTAACCAAAATGACTAAAATAAATGTAAAATATATGATAGAGTGTAGTACACAGACTTTCTCCCTCTTTTATCATAAAATAAGCATTTACAAAAAAAAACTCATAAGATTTGTGAAACTAAATAATAGGTGAATGTATACATGGCTGTAGAAACACTACATCAAGATCATAAATGAAATATTATACACTGTTACTTACTTACTCTACTGCATTATGAAATAGGATCATTGTTAAACGAAAATTAAGAAAAGATAAATATTTTTATCCTCAAATAGCATTATAATCAAGTTCATTTTCAAAAATCTTGATTAAAAAGCATTTATATATATATATATACATGCGTTTTTAATATATAATATAAATATAATATATATATTTATATATTTGCTTATAGATAAGAAACTATTGGTATTAAACAAATTTATTTCAATTACCAGATTTTTTATTTTTAATGGTACTATAACTTTACAATGATAAGTTATTTAGTATTTCAAATAGTTGTGGATAAAGTATGGAAATCTTAGAATTTCCCTTGTGTGGATTACCCTCAAAGTCAGTTGAGATCATGAGGGTTACCATCTTGTTTATAAAGATGAACTGTGTCTAAATATAGACTTTGATCAAATAAATTAAAGCAAAATTTAGAAAAAAATTAATTTTAGTCTCTTTTTGACCTTCAGTAAACTACCCTTAAATTTAGGGTTATATATCTAATTCCTAAAACCCTTCAGAGAGACCTTTTGTAAACCGCATATACCAATTTTTAACTGAATCATTAAAATATCTTTGATTCTTACCTAAGGTACAGATGCTGTATATAAATATATATATATATATTTTTTTTATACGATATATTTTTTATTAAAAAATGTAATTTAATTTTAATTTATTGATGACTTTTTAATCTGAAATTTTTATATAAAAGTTTTAGTGATATTTTCAAAATTGGTGTAAAATATGAATTATAATGCATACTTATTTTTTCAAATAAATTAATTTAATTTTAGTTTACTTACGACAAAATTCCGATAATTTTATTTTTAAATTGTCATTAAGATTTAGTTTAAAGTGTGTACAGTGTTAGAGAATTTTTTTCATGATAAATAAGAATGTATATTATGTTCAATAAACATATATAATTTGAGGGTAGTTCACAAAGTCAATTTGGAAACTTTAAGATTGAAAAAAAATTTGTTATTCAATTTTTTTGTATTTTTTAGGGTAGACTTACTAAAGGTAGATTACTGAAATTTATTATGAAAGTTTCGTTGCAAGCTATTATATACTATATGAAAATGTGTGTGTGATTGGGTACTAACCAATTATTCTACTTGTGATTGTTGTTTTACCGCATAACCACGACTGGTGTATCCTATGCTTAGGAACGTTGTCAAAGCGTATCCTACATCGAACTATCAAAGAGATAATGTATTACCATATCTGGTCTCCAGCAGACTCCTATTTAGTTTCACATTCAACAATGAAGCACTTCTAAATACATTAATGTGGGATGAGAACAGATTATCTCTGTTATTGCTTTATTGGAACTCATTAGATAGAGTTTCTGGTGTTAAAGTCCTTGAGAAATATTAAACTGAAATGGAAAATTTAGATCGTACCAAAAAAATATCCAAAAATTAAGGTAAGCTTTCCCATCTCACACAATAAAAAAGTTATTAGAGTAAATGCACCCACACTAGTGTAGAGAGAGAATTAAAAAAACCATTGATTGGTCATATAAGGAAACCCATTCCCAGTTAACATGGTCAAGATTCGAACTTAGACCTTACTATAACCGGTAATTTGATTCCTTCATTTGTGTGACTAGAGGTGTGAGCTCAGTGGGATGTAAGTTGTGCTTGTTCTCAAATTTAATTTTTTTTTAACTTAGCTAATGGAGTATACATTTGTAATATGGAAGTTTAAGAAAATGTACCCGAAATTGCATTGAGAGAAGGAGAGAACAGGAAACCATTTATGAAAAAAACACCCTTGGTAAACTCACCTAGGATTCAGAAAACCCATCAATATCACACCAGACATTTAGTTCGTGCATTTATCTTCACTGGGAGCATAGAAAGACACGCTTCAGTGTCCAAATGGTCTAAGTCATCACTCTCGTTTTAGATTAGCCTTCTGATGACGAGGAGATCAGAGTCTTAATCCCGTTAGGGTCTACTGTGTTTTTTTACTTAAATGATTTCTCCCTCTCCCTCCACGCAAATGGATTGCTTCTAAAATGCTTCCTTGCTCATCCTTACCCAGTTAGAATTGTTATCATATGCGCATAACTTGAACAGGTAGTAAGAAGCGGTGATAAATAAAAAAAATGTACGTTTATGGAGTTCAGTTTCCTCTTCCAACTCGAATAATTGACTTCACTGATAGTGTGTTTGACTCTTGACTCGTGAAACAAGACTTTGGCTTAAGGCATTTGAAAAAATCTAATATTGTCGTCCATTTTCCCTTGAGATAAACACGTGTAAAGCCACTTACCCGTATAACAATCGGGTAAAATAACTTTGTTTTGAGCGTAACAGTAAGCTAGCCCCTTCTCCCTTTTCCCCCACTGTCCCTACACTGAAAGATGTAGACAAGTGAGAGTCGGAAGTACACGTGGAAGAAGAAAGAGGAAGCGTGAAGTGGATTATATTGAATCTGATGATTCACTGTAATTATTACCGGTGTTATTCATGGCAGAAACATGTAAATGACCAGTATAACTCGCTGTTATTCATGAAACCATGACGCCCTTAAGGGGCTGTGATACTTTCACATGACACCGGGATATACGTGGGAAAAGGACATAAAGGTCTTCTAGTAAGATCAGCGGGGCTATTTGGTGGATAGGCAGGGCCGGTGACAGGATGTGGTAGGGGTGGGGAGCTTCAGGACTTTATCTTTATTTAGCTATCTTTAATAAAAACGATTAATAAATATTTCAGTACAAATTATTACTTTTTAAACCTTTAAAATCAAATCAAATAAATCATAAATAGGATGGAACTGTGATATATATATATATACACATATATATCTTTCACAGTTCCATCCTATTTAATTTCAAAAGTTTAAAAAATAATATATATATATATCTCACTAAGCACTATAGAATGAACTTCCGAAACTCGAGGGAAGATTGTGCTCGATTGGTAGCACTGCAGAAATGTAATACAAATAGTTCATAAAGTGATCGCCGGAAGGTAATGAACGCAACACAAGTAACGTAAATAAACATTCCTTCCAGTTGTCAGTGCACACATGCATTGTTAATTTTAAATGAACCGTTTTATTAAAAAAATCTGTAAGTAAATACTATGTTTATCTGTAATTGTATTCGTTAGATGAATCCATCCATAGATAATAGGTGAGATGAATACTATGAAGTATTGTTTTGTTATTATTATCATAGCAAAACTAATATGAAATGAAAATCAAATAGCTATTATTTGTGCTTTTAGTGAGGAGTTACTCCATCTAAATATCATATTCTGAAAATTGAAAAATGACACCTGGACACGGTAATCTAATCCGGGACCTTTGGCTTAGTACGCCAATGCAGTGGTCAGAGCATTGGCGTATAAGTTAAAGGTCCTGGTTTCGATTCCCGTGTACAGATGTCATTTTTTTTTCAATTTTCAGAATATAATATTAAATGAGTTATAACTTATTTCACTATGTTCTTGTTTTAATTATGGCCCTACACGTAAATTAGTCAGTGTAGCAGGCCCCAATATTTCTGTCGCTGACACTGCAGGCCAGTAGTAGGGGAACTATTTCTAACTGACAATGCGAGTAGCGGCTCTGAGGAAAGATACGATTGCGCAGTGGCATTATACATTTAAGTAGGGGTGTGGTATCAAAAGAAAATTATTGATAATAATGGGAATCAGTATGAACGGAATAATCAATACTTTCATACGAGTATCATGATGTGTGTTTTTCATGTTAGAAAATATTGAGGTTTCTACTTATTACATTTAGTATTTTCATACCTATATAATAAAAACATTTACAATATGCATATTATAGCAGTATATTTATTGTAAATGATGTTCAATTCCTTAAAATAATGGAAATGTAGTTATGATATTGTAAAAAAGAATATGTATAGCTCAATTTTGAATACATATGCAGCAAAATATTTTAATTAGGTTATCAAAGTTTGGAGCTTAAGGTGGGATGGAATGGAACGCCAGCTAAACGCAGTATTTTGAACTATTTATAAAGTAATTTGTTTGGGATAGAGTAAATATATCATTGGTTCCATGTATATGTCTAGTTTAATCTATTCACATAATAGTTCTTGAATATTTATCTCGGGTATCACGGCCTTTGATGTGAATCTGTTTAAATGGATAGAAAAGTTATCAAATTTCAGGCATCAAATGATAAATATTCAATAAAGTTTGAGCTTATTGTGCTGAAAATTATATTAAACGCATCAAGTGAAGCAATATTATATTTATTGTATTAAATATATTATTACACTACTATAAATCCACATGGCTGACTCCCTCACTCACTGACATTAATGTTCACCCACTCAGATGAGCTAGAAACTTGAAATTTGGAAAACTTATAGCTTCTAGCCTGTAACCGACGGAAAACTTCCAAAAAGTTAAACCCCCGAAAAAAATTCAAAATGGTGGAGCAACCTTAAAGTCAGTGCGAAGCCCCCAACGAGCAAACCGAGTAGTTATATAAAAGTGTAGCATTCTAGACATATGTTACAAAGTTAAACAACAAAAACCAATTTAATTCCAATACGAGAACTATGCACAAGAATGTACTGTCAAAATAACTAATATAATCATTTATAAGAAGGCCTAAAACTTACGTAGTTTACAAATCTTCCCCATTTAAAAACATCTGTCCCCTACCGACCGAGGTGACCTAGCGGTCTAGGGGTCAGACTTCTTTGCCGGAGGCCCGGGGTTCAATCCCTGGTCACGGCACAGATTTATCTGATTGCCAAACTCTTCCTTCACCTCTGACAAAACGTGTATTAATCACAACTTGTGAATGGGGGGAATGGCAGGCCTCCAACGTGGCTCGGATTCCACGTTAAACTGTAGGTCCTCCATTTCATCCCACAATCCTCCTACCATTACACATTAGCTTAACTGCGTATAACCCGAACGGGTAGTAAGACGTGGTGCTAATACTAATAATAATAACTAACAACTCAGAAGCCTAACTATCTACTACACACGACCTGTCCGGTTGAACAGCGAGGCACGACTGACCTACCCTACCCTATGACGTTAGTGCGGGTGATATACTTCATTTGTGTGTTATCAATCACTAGTTTTTGGATAACCTTGAGGGTATTATCACTCACTCTAACTGCCCGTCCACCCTTTCCTACTGTTATTGTTAAAAAGCCACCCTTGCCCAATGTGTATTACATAGGGTTGCCTCAAAATACTGGCCTTATTTCACGTTCTCTTCCATCACACTTTATTATATTGAATTATAAAGACAAATACACTATGCTATAACTAAAGCTGTTTTTCTTTCTAATAAAAAAATATTGTAATAGTGAATATTTCTAACACCAAGATTATTTTCACTTCTTTCGTTTTATGTGCCACTAAATCTAAAAAGGTGGGTATTACATTTTTATCTTAACCCCATGTATGTCTATTTGTTACTGGGCTACAGCTTATTTCCTTCAAACTTAATATTTATATTTAATATAGTAATACCTCAGAGTAGATTTAAATTTGTATTCACTATGTAGCATCCAAAAGGGGCAGATGCCACAAATACATAAAAAAATAATAATTATAAGATGGGGGGAGTTTAACCCAGAGCGAGTGCCGAGAAGATCTAGGTTGTAAATGCAACCTAGACATTACAGTCCCACAACTCTCGACCCTCGAACCAGTTGTGGATATCAAATAAGTGAACCACTATCTAATCAGACAGCACGAGACTGCAGCCTTCATAAAGTTCATATAAAATTATAATGTTTGATGTGCATACCTCGGGAATAATGGGACATATATTAGCAAGATAAACAAACAGATCACGGAAAATTGATTTTTATTAACAACGCTCTATTGATGCGTAAAAGTTTAAACAATAGTATACCATTTAAATTGGTTAAAGGGAACCAATTGAAATATTCCATTTAAAGTTTAACATAGCATTTTATATCAGCTTATTGCGTACGCGAGACAAAATCAAAGACTTAACAAATAAAGTCATATGGTACTATTTAAAATAGATTGAACATTAAGGTAAACAAAAATCTCTATCTTAAAGAGACGGCCTTCCAGTAATGACAGATATATAACTATTAAATAATTTATCATTAAATATTTAATTCCTACATTTACTATCAAAGATTTACTAACAAATAAAAGGAGCTTTGTAAACGACAATAAACTATCTCAACTTAACCAATTAAAAATACTCTTTTAAGATTTAACCTGTTACCAACATATATCAAATATATAATCGTCAGCCATGAGAAATGGCGCCAAAAGTTGTTACATATACAAATTTATCCTTAGACAAAAACCATAATAAACTCTCGTCAAGACCCAAAAACGGGTATTCGTGAAAGTTATTAGAATAATTCTCAAAATTATCATGATCAAAAACTTATCACACCTATCGTAATATCAACTATATTTTTGATTAGGCGCAAAGACCTCGTAATACCAAAGAGTAAAAGAAATGCTCCTAACCATACTACGTAACGTTATTAAATTTAAATGTGTGGCCAAAAAGAGAATTTAGAAAAATAATTATTATATATAAAGTTCCATAAGGCGAAACAGAATTTTGATCTTACATTTCTATAGACGGAGAATGCCGGAGCTTTGTGTTATTCCTACTAAGACATAGGCCCAATTGTGACGATATCGGTACAGAAAGCATAATATATACACAGCTCAGTGGAGGAAGACAGGAGAAGGGGGGAGGGTAAGTTCTGGACTACAATGGAAGAATGTGGCAGCGTCGCGAACATTCTAGTACGGAGACTCGCCACTGCGCATGCCCGGCCAAGCCAGCAGCCGCTCAGATTGCCACGCCTTAGGCTCTTTTAGTGATCTGTTAGGCCGGGACAGTGAATGTTAATCTCGAAGACTTGAGCCGTTGTTCCATGCGAGTTTTGTCAGGAGGTGAATGCGGTAAGTTTCTTCTATAATGTTGTTGTTTACGTCTGTCTTGTAAGCCCAATGCTACAACTACCTCGAATTAAGGGTAATATACTGATGAATAATATTTTAATATTCAAAATATTTCGAAAATGATTTTTACCAATTGGTTTTAAATTTATATCTGGGTAAAATTTTAAATACTAACTAATACTGTATACTTATTTTTTATATAAAAATTTGTCCAAGGGTAGCTTACAAATAACTTGGTTCTTGAAAATCTAATATCTATAAAATATGTTTCAAAATAGTATCTGGAGATTTTTTTAAAAACATTTACTTTTATTTATTTATTTAAGATTAGCTTACAAAATTATTTTTTAGAAAAAAATTGGAATTATGTAAACGATTTGGTATAATCATATGAAAAAAATTAAACTTTATGTTTGTACACAATTATCATTTTGAATTATTTTGAATAAAAAAGTGTTGTAAATAAATGTAACACACATTTACTCACGTTACGTGTGTCACCACATTAATGTGTTTGGGATGCATTTAGTTCTTTTATTCGATATTGGTTTTAGACGTGAATACAGATTTTTAATTTTACCTTTACTAAAACTACACGTTTATTTTAGTAAATCGCAAACAATATCAAAGATATTATATTAAATTGAGAAAAAAAAATTTTCAACAACTTAATTTCTTTAACACGTATATTTCTACAGAATTTAGTAAACATTTAATGGAATCAAAATTATAATAAGAACAATGTAATGTTTGAAATGTTTTTCCAAGGCTCGTTTAACGTGTGCATTTCCTTGTTGCACGTATTTACTAGCGCTCGTCAAGTCTACCCTAGGTTTTGATTATTTAGTCTTTTTACAAGAAAGATTTCTATCGCGTGGTTTGCCGACGTATAGTGTGAATCACCAACTACAAAAAATGTAGACGCTTCAGCACAGCACAGTCTGTAGCTTGCTAATGTGTCCTGACAATGGAGGTGAATAGAGAACAAGCAATGGCAGCGTATATATGACACCTAAAGATACAACAAAGAAAAAATTATTATTATTATTATTATTATTAGCACCGCGTCTTACTACCCGTTCGGGTTATACGCAAACAAAGAAAAAACAAATAAAGATTTGTTTAGGTTCAGCCAGTAAATAGCGTACAGTTGATTAAGAGTGCGTTTCAGCATCTATTTAATAAATTAAGGCAGAATCCACCTACATTATTGCGTCCTACAAAACTGTGTGTGTATTAACTTTACAAATTAAAAACTTTGATATCAATTTCCTGGCCTGCAGCCACCAAGGGTTGGGGTGAGGAGCAAGAGGATGAAGCCTCAGATATGACCTAAGGCTACGACCACGCTTGTGACCTGGACGCTGCAACCAGGTCACATGGAATGATGTTTGTTGCTACCAACCACGCTTGCGACCTGATCGCCGCGTTTTATGACCAGTTATCAAGGCACCAAGGCGTGAAGATTTGTCATTAGCCATAGTAGTAGGCTTATATAGTTATATGAAGAAGAAACGTAAATATAGATAATACGGTGTCTACCCCATTAATATTCAGAGACGTACGTACTTATGGACAGACTTTTTAAGAAAAAACTGAAAACACACTCCTATTTAATTATAATTGTTTAAGTGGCATGCATAGAATGCAATTTATCACTATGTTCAGGGTATTTTAAAAAATATTCTTTGCAAAGTGGAATTAATTACTATGATTGGAATCAACCTTTGCACTCCAAGCCCTTGCCAAGCATTTCAATCTATTTTTAGTTGGTATACTGTATATGGTCTGATTTTATTGTTTTATTTATGCTAATCCAAGAAGTTCTTACCTTGTTCATTTATTTATTCATTGTTTAATTCATCTCAACCCTCCACTGTTGCAAATGCAACCTTTATCCAGATCTTGGATCAAACATCCCTGTTTCCTTAGTCTCGATGTTTCAGAGTCCACAGTGGTGATCTAGCATTTACTTCATTTAAAATAAATAGCTTGGTATCAAACATTGCTAAGAATCGTACCTTACCGAGTATCAAACTCCAGACGGGTGGGAAACACTAGGCTGTTTGCAAGAAAGTTAGTGAAAATGCTTAGTGGAGGAGTGATATCGTAGTCCCGAGCACCTTATCGGTCAACATTTTAACCTAGGATGACGCAAGCAAACCCACACATGTGTCCAGTGTTCTCGCGACAGGCTGCGACACGAATTCAAATGTGGCCACCTCCATGAGAAATAAAGGTGACCGTATTTGTCGTAGCGACCTGAAAAAGCCCACGAAAACGTTTTAAAATCTGTCGCTGGTCGCCAAGTGTGGCCACCCTCATAAGAATCAATGTAATACACTACTGCAACCTGGTTACGACAACCAGGTAACAAACGTGGCCGAAGCTTTACACCAAGAGAGAAAAGCTACAGCTGAAATGTGCGTTAGCAACCTTCCATTTTAAAGGTGTCCTTATCTTATTTTGCTGTGTATCAATGTGTCCACCACCGGCCACTGATAAAACGTCGAGGAAGAAGCTATGGAATCAATGCCGTCGCGTCGTGTGTTGACTGATTGAAAGTACCTACTTGGACCAATTTATCTTGACCAACTCCATGGTAGACTTGATGTGATGGTAAGAGACGCGCGACAAGAAAACGCTCGTGTTAAACGGTACTAAACATTAACGGTAAAAGATTTCACATGATTTAGTAAATTATTAATGGAATCTTATTAAGTAAAATTAAGTACTTAGAATGTTTGTTTAGTTATTATACCTAGAGGATTATATTATATGTAAATTGTTTTCAGAAGGTTTTTAAATTATGTGAGCTCATCCCCCCTCCCAACCCTCTTCTTCCAAACTCAATGCCTTCCCTACTCTTCACAAATATTGTTTTGCATAAAAATGATCTCGTAATTTTATTATTAAATGAGTTTTTTTACTCTCTCAAAAAGAAAATATTGTAATTGTGAAAACTATCAACCTCGAGATTACGTTAGATCTTTAAGTTTTATGAGACCCTTAATTCAACTAATTGATTCTTATAATAACTCTGCTGGTCCTTATGTCAATTTATCTATATCTGGGTCTGCATATGAAACCAATTATTGGAATTCATAAAAACTTAATAATAAAAATTTTATATTTAAATTTTAAATCGTGATTCTTATGTTTACTTTAAGACTTGACTCGCATTTTTTTTATTAAACTTTTTTTGTAAATGGCCATATAAATTTTGTTTAAATTGGGAATGTAGGGCGGGTCTTACATTATAAATAATAATGCATGTTTGTTTTTATTTTTCAAATAGCTTTCTTAAAGATAAGGGATTATTATAAAATTGGAATTCTTAAAGATGTTTATTTAATTCCGAATAGTGTTTCATATAACTAACAAATTAATAAAATTGTTTTTGGGAATAAAATGTATTCAAGAGTGGTTTTCTGATAACATTTTTTTAAAATTTGATTCCATATTATAAAGTATATGAAAATATGTACGAATGTTTATTGAAAGACTTTCCACCACAAACAACAAACACACATTCAAACACATTCAGCCTGCCACCTCTCCACGCACGCTGTTTGTGTCTGCCTTTAGGGTGTGAGGAATTGTAAGGAAGGGGTGGTTCAATGTGTATCGTGTACAGTATAGTAGAGTTTACTATTAGAAGGGAAAGGTAAGGGATAGGACAGAAATGAGAAAAGCCAGTTAATAAACTCACTACTACCAATAAAATGAATTTGCATGTGAATGGAGGATTAAAACTGTAGTTAGAGGCGAAAGTCTAGCTACTGTGGAAGACACGGTAAGGAGGATGAAGAAGGAAGGAAGAATAGGGTAGTAAGGATTGGATAGGAAGTGGATAAACTGAAGTAAGAGAGGGGGCGTTGTGTGTAAGTGGGCTGGCGTGGGAGATGGGTGGGGGAGGAGGGATGAAAGTGAGAGTGATTGGACGGACTCCCCTGCTTTCATTACTACTTTTCACGGGAGAAAGTGTGGGAGATGTAGTAGAGAAGATGGAAATTATCATCATCATGATCGTTATCCCACCAAACTTATTTTTTATTTGGTGGTGGTGGAAAAATGGCCCAACAGGTGAAGAAAGCTTGGTTCGTTTTGCGTGTACGTAAGAGCAATTTTCAATAATATAATTAAATTTCTTCATAAATTAAGTATTTATTAAAAGCTATATGCAGATTTAGTGGAATTAAAGTGTTTATAATAGCACAATGAGGAGATTGTTGTTGCACTTAATAATCAAAATAAATCTATAATATTTATGTAGTCTTGTTATATCTCTTTCCGTATAGCAAACTCACACTTCCTTGGTCTCGCTTGTCTAGTTATTTCTTTAATTCTTTGTCTCACTCGCCTCTGAGGTTGTTTCCCTCCTTTTTCTTTACTTTCGAGGTATTTTTTACTATATATACCTTTCCATTTCTCTGCTTCTCAATTTATTGTTCTAGTTTTGTAATTTTCTTCCTGAGTTTTCTCCCCCGCGTCTCATTTCCTCTGTTTGCCTATTCCTCTATTCTCACCAAAAGTTATTTCTATGTTTCTTCCCACCCTATAGATCTACATTTTTACTACCATATATCCTCTACTCCTTACTCTATGACAGGTCCATTCCTTTGGTCAGTGAAACGAGACCGTCTCCTACTTGAGCTAACATAATTTTATTATTTCCTTCAAACCAACTTATATTTGAATTCTTCTTTCGGTAGCTCCTCTTTATCTCATACATTCCTTCTACGATGATGTACAGAAGCCAGTTCCTACTTAGAATGCGTCCGATCCACTTAGCTATGTACCGAAGAATTACATCAAAAATAATTCTCTTTTCACCTACTCTTCTTAAAACGTATTAGTTTGTCACCCTGCCGGTCCATTTGATCTTCTCAAGTATTCTCCAGCTCCACATTTCAATTATATCGAATTATTTTTGTCATCTTCCTAAGGGTTAAAGTTTTTACTCCATAAAGAACGATGCTCCAAATTTCATCTGTTTCCTTCTCAGCTCTAAACTCAACTTGCTGGTCAGCAGTATCCTCTTCTGGTTGAAAGCTTCCTTGGAGATGGCAATACTCAAGCTAATTTCTTTTGTGCATTAGGAATCCTTTGTTGGCAGATTTTCCAGGTACTTGAACTTCTCTATGTTTTTCAGCTCCTTTCTCCCAATTTAGATTTTAAGTGGTTCTTTATTTTTTGAAATAACCATAGCTTTTGCCTTCTCAATGCTGATCTCCATGCCATATATTCTCCGTATCTCCACCAGCTGGTTGATTATTTACTGAAATTCTTTTATTTTTTTGGCCTGCAATGCTAAACCATTTATGTATTTTATTATGTTGAGGACGTGTCCTACTATCCTGAAATCACCACGTCGCTCCAGAACCTCTCTGAACATTCACTCTCTATTCAATTTGATCATACTGGATTATTAACATCATTCCTGCCTCGCACCTCTTCCTAACTATACACTGTTGGTCTCTTCATCATTCAACCTCTCCATCATTTGATGCATCAGGTACAGTTTTGAAATCAGCCTTCTGTCGCTACAGTTGGTACCGATCTTCTTGAATACTTCAATTAGTTTCTTCCACTGCACTCTATAGAACACATTTTTCCAGCCGATGAAACTAACATAGACCTCATATTTAACTTCCAGCACTTTATCTTATTTTCAGAGTTCAAATTGTATTCTTCCAATACACTTCCTATTTTCTGTTTTCTGCCCAAATACATAGTAAGAAAAAATGAAATAAACAATGATAAGTAAATAATGATTAATTCGATACAAATTTACTTAACAATAAGTAAAAATAAATAAAAAGTAGTTAAACATTAAACAAATACTAATATTAAAATTCACTAAGAATTGACAAACTTTGATAACTTAAAAAAATATAGAAATCATATCATCAATAATATATGTACACAAGAGTAACCGATATAGCTTATATTAAAACTACTAAATTATTAATATTCTCCAGGTTCCCTTCATAGATTTAAAAAAGGGGTGGATTGGTCATCATAGTTGCTCATAAACTCATTCCGTTTAGTACAGCATTATAAACACTTGATTAGGGGAAAGAAGTAATACATTTCCAATTAGCATAATAAAGAGTATGTCCTCGTATGGTCAAATACATTTAATAATATATAATTATGTTTAGATTTTGTATATAGTTGGAAAACTGCTCTCGGTCACAACAAGCAATTTTTTATTGTGTTAAACCAATTTAAAACAGATTTATTATCTAAAAGTATTATCTATACATTCAATGTCTTGATAAGGGATTAAAAATAAAACATGAAATAAACCATTATTTGTGACCATTTATTTCAAACATACCCGTTTCTAAACCTTTGAGCAACATAATATTGGGTCTCTAAGTAGTTGACAGTTAATATTATAAGTTGAACTCATGCACATACATTAAAAACTAACCCACCCCTTTCTGTGTCCATGGCCTTACTTTGAACGCCACATTCAGGGGGGGATGGGGTGCTAGGTGTAATAATTTGGACAACCCTGATTCTTGGCGTTAGCCTCTTCGCTCACAGAATTAGATAAAGTCACCGTCACAGCTTCAGGGGAAAGAACTGGCAAATATAAAGACTGGAAAAGACAGCGTTGAAAAAGGGAAAGTTGAGAAGGGGACGTTGGTAGTCATTCCGGGTGAACTAGCACTTGAAAAGGGAAATTGGCACATGGGTCGGGAGGTGGTGAAGACTCACTTGGAGTCATCCAACAGCGAGAAACCTGGAGGGAATGTGTTGTCCGTGTCAAAAATTTTCTCTTTAGATCTGGAGAGCTAGCACTTAATGGTTTATATTATTTATAATTTATTAATAAGTTCTAGCAATAGCATTATTAAAATTGAAATTTTTAAAACTTTAGATATAAATCTATTTTTTCAGTCTACCTTTAAACTCACTGTTGTCTATGTTCTAATTTTGAAAGAGAACCTCCAATTTCTATCACCCTAGCATAAGGAATACAAAAAATATTATTTAAATTTGTAATTTAAATTTATAATTCTTACCATCCGTTTGGGTTATACTCATACATTAAGCACTACGCCAATGTAATAGGGATAATAAAGGACAAGTTTAAGAGGAAATGTTTGGGATTCAAACTCTGTCTAATCGTTGGCAATCCAGTCCAACATCATAGTGACACGTTAAAGAACGCGGGACTACCAATGCGGGTAACTGTCTGGTTAACGATTACACTGTGCAGAATATAGAAAAATAGAACAATAGTGAGTTTGTATATTTATGTTCTGATAAAGAATGCATATTCATGATTAAGTTTGCCAATTTTATGGTGTTCATATATTTTTACTTTTCATCCAATAAAAATATTACTACTATACAGAATTGTGATTTTTTTTAGGAGTATACATATTTTTTATTGGCTCCTGATATTTACTTCGGGATGATATTTAAGTCGTCTTAACACAACTGAAATCCCACATGAATATTACATATTTGATCTTAGTGGTATTAAAACTAAAGTGTTTCAGAAAGGTTTGAAAAATGATTGAAGCAACAAGACTAAACGTTCTTGCCCGTGGCAGTAACAAAGCACTCAAATAAGGTTTGAGTCTTAAAATATTTCTAATTTTACGGTGTTTTAGAGAGTAAAAATTTGTGATCATGATGATTGAAAAGCATAAAGCAAAATAAAATCATAAATAACCAACATTAACTTTCTTTCACTTAAATTCTTTTGAGTTCACATTATAGACACACTTATATATAAGTACACGATTTAAATACTAAATTAGCCAAATCAATTAGACTTGCACTTAATATTTTCTAATTGGATAGCAGGATAACTTAAATAAGAGATAAAATGCTATCAGCAACAATTAGGCTCAAACTAGTTTCATCTAGACTTTAATTAAGTCACTCAGATCATGTGGCCAGACACCATTTATGTGAAATAAGAAATAATCATTTAATTAACACTCTCCAATTTGATTCAACTTGTGATGAAACGGTCCTCAATAGCTTTGGTATATTTCTGTGTCTGAAATATAACATTACTATTTTTATGTAAACTCTCTTTAAAAAAAATATATGTGGAGAAAGCTACAATAATTGAGAACCCAAATCTCATGTACTAGCTGGGCTTTCAATATTTTACCTAGTTTCACAAATTGTGGTTGAAATTTTTTTTTAGCACAAGCGCTACTAGCCATTCAATATAAGAGAAACACGCTTCTTGGTGACCGCTTGGTCTAAGGCTTCATTCTCACAATATACTAGACTGCCAGTGAATGGGAAATCGGAGTTCGAATAACAGTCGGTTGTATTTATGGTGGTTTTCCATCAATGGTTTTCCACTATACCTACACGCAAATGAGGGTAAAATTCCTCCTAATTCAACCTTTATCGAGTATAACACATTAGTATAAAGGAATATGCGCGTAACCCGGATGAGTAGTGATATGTGGTGCTAATATATATTATATATATACTATATATATATAGGCTACATACATACTATATACACACTATATACATACTATATATAGGCTATATACATACTATATATATATAGGCTATATACATACTATATATATATAGGCTATATACATACTATATACACACTATATATATATTATATATTTATTATCACAGCATTTTATTACTCGACCGGGTTACACGCATATTGACAAGTTACACTTATGTGTCAGGGATGATTCACACCATCCATCTATTTAAAAACTCTCCTTGGAAAGGTATTAAACATGAAGACTTAGTAAAACACTCGAATCAGGCAATAATTTCTTAACATGGTTGAATAGCCGGTTTTTAAACTACATAAAACATGTTCATGGTTGATCTCATTATTGTATCATATATATATATATATATATATATATTATCTCATATAGAGACCTATTTATATAACCAAAACACTTTTACCA
This sequence comes from Timema shepardi, assembly GCA_902151425.1. NCBI lineage: Eukaryota > Metazoa > Arthropoda > Insecta > Phasmatodea > Timematidae > Timema > Timema shepardi. The sequence goes on along the minus strand of CABFVX010000289.1, from coordinate 41,642 downwards.
GTATTTTGTAAACTACTTATTGTACACTTAATTGCTATTTGAATCCCGACACTTCCGTTTACGGCAACCAAGTGCTGTGTAAATTTAATGCCTTATACGAGAACATCGTACACGGTCGTTACAAAAGTGATATTTTTTATTTAGGGGTAACCTGACCTAAAGCCTTAATAGAAGGGGAACGGAAGCTTACAAATGTCCATGATATCCCATCAAAATAATAAACCAATCATTATGAAAATATATTTTATGATTAATATAATTTTGTAGTATGTAATTCACCTCCTGATATCCTTCATATTTCCCTGGGGGTACTTGCACCACTGTTTGGGAAACACAGCCTTGAACCAATTTAATTGGTTTCTGACCCGCAGAGATGGACTGAGTGTTTTTTTTCTATCTTAATGGTTTTTCATTCATCCTTCACGCGAATGAGAGTTCTACCCTATCATATTTGTATATTTTTAATAATGTTCATATCTATTTGGTAAGGAGTAATAAATGTTAAGGTTATATCTTCTTTGTTACTATTTTTTATTCCCTTATCCTTATTTAATATAAGCTTCAGTCTTCTACGACGAAATTTTTCAGTTCTTGAGGTCTGAGGAAAACCTATGTAATTGTAAAATATTGTGTAAAAATATGTTAGTAAGATTATAAAGTTAAATATTAGAAATTGAAATATTTAAGAGAAATTAGAATATAATATATTAAATATTAAATAAATAATCACTTAAATTAACAAGTTTATAAATACCGTATTTATATTAAACATGATTTATTTTAATCCATACTATTGGAAAAATTATGAATTTTTGAGGTGTTATATGGAAGAATCTTTTTTTGGGATGATCAAAAATAAGTAGTAAGTTACCAACATGAAGAAATAAAATTAAACAATTGATAAATAAGACCTGAAAATGGTATAACATCATCGAAACATGTCTTTGTCATAGAAGACTAAAAATTATATAAATAAGGAGAAGGGAATAGAAATATTTTAACCAAGAAAATATAACCTTACTATTTGTATATTTATGTAAATATCCTAAACGGTATAAATACGCACTGTAAACGCGCATGCGGGCACACACACAGCCCCACACACACATATGTTTATTTATGATACACGTGCCTCTAATATTATAAATAATGTTTATATTTTATCGGAACGCACTGTACCTACATGCATTTCAAACTGTGCGATCCTCTAAACAAAAGCTTTACAGACTCCATAATTAATTGTCCTCTGGAGTTCTCAAGACTAGAATCTCTCCCCTCTTCATCTTCTAGGGCTGTTTCCCCCTAAGCATTAAACAACCTAGAAAGAAGCTAAGGCAGGGGGGGGAGGGGGAAGGACTAGCTTGGATTTGAATGTCTGGGGATCTTGGTGTAAAGTTTTGAAATCTATATTTTAATCTGTACGGTGTTTGTGAAAATCCACGAAAGTAGTCGTTGTTATCCAGATTATTTTTTTGTTTTGTTTGTTTTTTTCTTAGAGAAGGTGAGAGAGGAAGGTTTCGGGTGAGGAGTGGTTGAACCTGACAGCAAGTGGTTGTAAGTCCCCAAGGAGGTTGTGTTTTGTTACGACAAAAAAGAAAGGAATACGTAGAGAAATAAAACGAAATAAAAAATTCGACGCATAAAACTTTGGAAAAAGTTTTACATAACTATATATTATTTTATATGTATATATATATATATATATATATATATATATATATATATATATATTTGGTTACAAGATTGAAGAACTTTGAAAACAGTAAGAAGAAGATAAACCAATGTAAGAAATATATTAGAAATGTTTCAATAAAGACGAATGTGATTTATTAATACATAAGATTGTGTAAAAATAGACAAGTATCAAGTCCTTTCTGGAAATAGTTTGGTGCCACTGAACCAAAACATATATTTATAGGCTTATGGTTCGTAAAACGTGCTACATGTGTTATTACTTACTACAGTAGCCCCATGGCTTCTTTGGTGCTGATTGACAGCACACAGCTGACGGCTTTGAAAAGTTACCAGACCAAATTATGTATCCCTACGCTGAAATATATGATCTGCAAAAACATGTATTTAGCAGCTGTCACTTTTGACGGTCAAAATTTATGTATATACCTAAATTTAGACTGTCAGAAGTTATCTGTGAGCTGTCAGTCAGAACCAAAGAAGCCATGGGGATACTGTAACTATTAATATCCGCTTTGGTTGTCATTTGGTCTAACACACTACTCTCATGTTGGAATAGACAGCTGAAGACAAGGAGATCGGTGTTCAATCTCAGTCGGGTGCACTGTGGGTGCACTAAGTGGTTTTACACTCTCCCTTCACTCAAATTTGGGTGTACTTCTGAATTAAATCATAATAAACAGAAACACATTAGTGTGATTTAAATGTAGGTGGATACAACGGACGGATAGTAAGAGGCAGTGCTAGAAAACATCTATTTTAAAAATGTAATATCTTTAGATTAATCACTGTAGTAAAAAGCTACTTTCCTGACGTGGAAAAAATAAATCGCTCTCATCTGGAGATCGACCAAGGGCCAATTAGTAATGACCAGAAACGCTACAGAAAAAATAACGCCTTGAAACTCAAACAATGTTCACCACAATATATTTTAAAATTATGTAGTATTCTTTGTGTCGATGACAGGCTATTGGTCCTGGTATGGAAACTACTGGCTGATGGGAGTGTTTTACTGAGACTTCATGTTTGAGAACATTCCGTGGAGAATTTTTAAATAGGCTGCTATTAAGGAGGATGAACTTATTTTGTGAATCTCAAAAATTCAAGTATCTTCTCCCTTGAACGCAATTCAGAATAGTTAAAATCTGGCTCTATATTTAATATTTATTTTTTCTATGTTTATGAAATAAATTTAATTAGTGGATAGTGTTGACACCCACTCACGTTTTGGAGTGTCAATGAGATTAATTCATGTAAAGGTAGATAAAAAGTATGTATTAGACAATAATCATACGTTCTAAATTTACTAATTAAAACCCGCTTTGGAGGTGGAATTATCTAGTGCGTCACTATCACAATATACTGACTGTCAATAATAAAGAAATTGAGGTTAGAATCCCCTACACCTCCTCTAATTTCTACCTTACTCAGCCCTAACGCATTATCGTAATTAGTACATATGCATATAACCCTAACGGATAGTAATTCCTAGTGCTAAAATAAAAAAATGGAAATTTCAATAAACAACCGAACACACACGCTATATAATCAAACCATAAACACAGTAAATCAAAAGGAAGAAAATACCTTTAATATGGCTCTCTTCTGTTTGCTAGTTCTTTTCAGTCAAACATAGCCTGACGTGGCTAATCATCTGTAACTATGACCTTTTTAGCACGTAGAGAACAGCGAGGCCATCAAAATCGAATACCACATCATTTTTTCTTTCTTCCAGAATAATCTGCTAATCTAAAGAAAAGTATTTTTAAATTATACTAAGAAATAGGGAAAAATTGCGCCCTGGAAAACTGCGCCTTCTGAGAAAAAAGGGGAAAATTGCACCCTCCTACCAATAATCACACCATTAGGTAGAAAATGTGCGCCACACACATGGTTTTAGACACTTACAAAACAAGTACGGCCAACTAACAGTGTTTGAAAGAGTCTATCCTAGATTCAAAAAATGGAATAAAAGGTCAGCAATAATTTGTTGGGTAACTTCAATCTATAAGTTCACATCAAATGCTTACAGATACATACTAATCTTTATTAAATTGAAAAACCTAGCCTAACCTAGGCAACAGGAAAAGAAAAAAGTTTGATGAATCCTCAAGACCTCATGATGTGCGATGAGTCTATTTGAAATACCCACCTCTTAAACAAAAAGATGCGATGAACCGATCTACGCAGGTGAAAATTGTAAGATCATGATTAAAGTGAGAAAAATGTACCCACACGACATTGTTAAAATTAAAATTATTTAGGTGAGACAGACAAGGTCGTGTGGGTGCACTTTGTACATGTATTAGTGTGATGATTCATGCGAGGAGCAGTTTTCACTTTGTTCTGGAAGGGCGCAGTTTTCCCGGGCGCAATTTTCCCGACACCATACTAAGCATAGAATATTTGTTGAATTTATATTGTAAATAGTTACTAATCCCTACAACTAATTAACTTACGATTTCAAGTGTAATACGATATTATCAGCATTAGATTAACAGTAGTTGCACCAAAACTATACATTGCTCAAAAAGTGGATTAACGCACTATCTGAAATATTATTATTATTATTATTATTATTATTAGCAGCACCACGTATTACTAGCCGTTCGGGCTATACGCAATTATCTGAAATAGAATAGACTGATGAATACGGGGAGGTGAGGGTTCGAATCACGGTCGGGTGCACTGAAAGTGTTTTAATCCAAAATGTATCTAAACTCTATCTCCAAACAAAAGTGATTACTCTTCCTCTTAATTCAGCCTTACTCATCCTTAACCAATAAAAGTATTTAGCTTATAGGTATAAAACCCGAAGGGTAGTAAGACCCGGTACTAAGAAAATAATTGTAATAATTATAATAAGTTTAATTTCTTAATGTTTTTGTTTTTTGTAATTTTTTTTTCAATTATGGTTGAATGCAAATAAAATATAAAGGGTATAGGTTATGGGAAAATTGAAATGCGTCCTGGTTTAAATCACACCCTTCAGGAAGGAAAAATCCTGGCCAACTGCCTAAAAACAAGATGGTCTCTTCATAGCTTGTAGGGCCTGGTTATTAACGATATTTTCTTCGACCAATCATATGACAGCTAAGATTAGACAATACATTACAACAAGTGGTCATAGTCTACAGAGGGTTGCAGGCCAGACAAACAAAGAAAAACATTTATACGGGTATTATAGCTTTATGAAGAGATTCTAAAAAAAAAAAACTTCCTCTCACGTTTTGAGATATGGAAATATAATATACAAGTTGATGGTACACAGGTAACCAGAGATTAAACTAGCATACATATTTTTCTATGGCTACCTGGCAAAAATTATATAAAAAATAGTTAATTCTTGTATTAAAAAGTATAGCTCATCTTATTTACTAACTCTATGGTGTTAGGATCTCAAAATTTCGTTACCGTTCTTACAAAATTATACTACCTATACCTCAAAAGAGCTAGTTCTATCCAAACCACCTCTTTACACCCCATAACTTTAGGTTCATTCTGACGTTATCATCACATCATATATATATATATATATATATAATTTTGAAGTATTTAACGTTTACTTTCTGGTTCGACATCAACTTACGACTTATAAACTTACTTAACTCCATAGCAAGCTCAACACACATCTCTCCAGCCATTATTTATTACATTATTGTTAAAGAGGAAAGATTATTTTCTTACTTATTTACTTTATGGCAATAGGAACTCGAAAGTTCATTGCCACACTTACAAAAGTACACCATCCATCCCTATCTTGAGATAGTTATGGGGAGTAATGAGGTGAGCTGGATATCTCTTCCAGGGCCATTATAATGCTATCCTCTTATCTAAGTATAGTTCTTCCCAATAGTCTCTTCCTTTTGGGTTTTCCAGTCAATATTCTGAAAATTGATCTAGTTTTTCCCTGTCACGATGCATGTCCTGCCCACCGTAATCTACGAGACTTAATTATCCTAACTATTTCTTGTGATAATTACAGGGTATGTATCTACCCACTATGTAAACCTTTTTGACTCGCTTCTTCAACCGAATATATTCCTAAGCACCTTGTTTTCGAACAACCTAAATTTGTTTTTGTAATGTAAGAGACAACTTTTTACTCGAGAGATAAACTGATAAAATAATTATTTTGTATATTTGGAATTTCACATTCCTTGAGAGCAGGCGAGATGACAACTTACTGATCGAGTAATAGCATGCATTTCCAGATTGTATTATTTTCCTAATCTCCATTCTAATATTGTTATTGCTTATTTAAATTGTTCCTAAATATTTAAACTCATTAATCATGTAAAATGATATGTTGTTCACAGTAATATATAAGTTATTAACAAAAATCTGGGTTCTAAGTGTGATTTATTTTTTGGCCATGCCATGAATTGTACCCGGGAACTTTACCTATGTGGGCAGATACACTACCAACTGAGCTAACTAGTTGTACCACACTATTAAATGAGTTCCAGAAATTGCTTCTCCACTTCCAGATAGAGATGTGTAGTTCAAGAAAGAATAATTTGAATCGTACTATTATGCCTAAATTAAATAGTTTAACTAGCTTACCTTATTGAAGGTATCTAGCTCAAACTGAACTACAAAATGATATGAGAGAAAACAACCTGCAAGCGTGATTCTTCGGTATTTCTCTGTCACAGAAATGAAGTGATAAACCGAGCTTCGCCCATTAGTTATATCACCTACTCTCCTACTTTGATAGAAGAAGTGATGAATATAGTCACAAAGATATACAAAGAAGGATGGGATGGAGGAAACATAAGAGAGATATACAAGTTTAACAAATCAGATTAACTTTAATCCAAACATTCGAAAGTATTACAAATGGTTGGACGAGATCATATACAAAACATTCCATTGAATATGGATGATAATTATATCTGTTACTTTAGACATTGTTGCCCAAATTGGGAGCGGTAGGTGTGAAGTAACTTGGTTTGACCTGCAACCATGACAAGTGTGGTTGTGTCTATTTTAGAAAAGGGTGTAAATAGTTAAAGTAGAATAAACACACATTCTACAACAAAGATTGGCCTGCCTCAACACTACGGCAATTTAAATTGGAAGCAATTGTTTATCTAAGGTTAAGCTACAACACCACTCCAGCCTGGAGGCTACTGGATTTTAACCTAATAAGCACATAAAAGAATAATAGTTAACAATACCTAATTCTAGAAAGTCCTAGTTTAAAAAGTTAAAGCTCTGGTTGTTAAACGGGATAGCTAGCATGAGTTAACTCCATATTGAGTTACGAGATACAAAGGTTAACTTCTTTGAATAGGAACAATAATTTAACACGAGTTAATGACGAGCTACCAGGAATTTAGTCTGTAAATATATGGCCGGTCTATTCCTCATTAGTACTGCCTGGTCATTCAATGGTATATTTAAATGTCAACAAAAGTCTAGACACAGATTGCAAACAGTTAAACATTAACTAATTCAAATGGTGCCAAAAGGTGGCCAGACAAAACAAATAATACCACGTGGGCCACTATTCTTAATTAGTAGCATAACCACGAGTCGAGACCGTACAAAGTTTCAACATTAGAAAGATTAGAGACTGGTATCAGTAAAGGACCCAACTAGATCAAGGAACAAAGCTACAGATAACCCGATTTTCACTATTTTTTGATCTAAAGAGTTAAACTAACCGGAACATGACCATACAGTATAGGGGTTCTGGTAATTGCCCAGATATTTAAGACTTTGTATTATGGATATAAAAAAGATAAGAAACTCTTACAATAAAAACTATATCTTATGGATATATAAAAACTCTGACATTTACAAATATGTCTTATGGATATAGTAAAAACAGCAAAAATCCTATCAAAAACTACTAGATCTAAATTTTCATAGTCACAAACTTTTTTACTTCATCTGTGGCAAGGAAGGGAAACCGATGTGTCAAACATCGTGATCACCGCTTGCTAGTCCACTGGTCCTTAATAACCTATAGGATGTTCCTCCAACCAATCGTTAAAATAAAATACAAAATATGAAGTGATTGGTGGTGTTTTTATATTATATACACTGACGTATAAGGAAAGGGAAATCAACAAGGGGAGAAAGGGAGTGATTTTATAGAACTAAGCAGAGCGCCAACAAGCGCTTGGAGACGGCCACTGATGACAACATTGGGGGAGTGGACCGTCATTACAATTAGGTCTGGCAAGCGTGCTAGATGTCCGTGTGTTGAACTTCCTCCAGGAAGTAGAGAACAGTCAGCTAGGGCAAACTTTCCTCAAGTTTGGGCGTTTCCAGCACACGATTTCACATTGAGTCTCTATCTGCCACACATTATTAGAATTTATTAGTTCTTGGATTTATAGTGATAATCATATAAATAAGGTATTTTGAGTGTAAGTGCTATCGGGTAATTAGCACGTTACATAGTTATTGTGGAAACTTGAGTGAGTTAAAAAAATATCTCCATTGTCTGGCTGAAAGAAAGCTATACACATTGAGTGGTTACCACCGTCAACAAATATAGTGCCAACCCTCACAGATAAAGGGTGTCATGTGGTCAGAACAGTCATCACTCCAACCATTAATCTATTTCTAAACCAGACCTCTTACGTCTTTATTCAAGTATCTCCTCATTTGTCCTCACGGGGCTGAGTTATAACACGTCCCAGACCCACTGATTCACATATAAGAATTGGGAGCACCGGGGATAGAACCTGAGACCTCTGAATCTGTAGCAAAGAACAATTACCACTAGATCACAGAGGGGCTTGAGAGGGAGGATATTGTTTGACATTTTACGTGTTATCAAAAGTAAAGTTTGATATTCACAAGAAGAATATTATTTGAAATGTGGAAACTCATCTTACGACGATGGTGGGAAATAAATTTACAAATGAATTTAGATTCTTGGTCCACTTAGTTATTAATTTAATTATATACTATAGAGTTATATATAAGCAAGTATTATTAGAAGCTTTTAATAACTTTTTAGATTAAGTTTGTATAACCTAATTTTGGTTGGAATAATAGAGAATAAAATTCAAACAAATTTCCTTGCTGCCATTATTGATAACATTATACTATATTATTTGTGTTAGTTTAAAATTATTAATTATATCCATCAATAAATATATCCAAAAATAACATAACTTGATATATGAATACATTATTATGGTTTTAGTAGCTTTAATAAATACAAAATAGTGTTATATCTACCAAAATCAGCCTATAATTACTAAATCAAATAAGGTATGTTTATAGAATAGCATATTTTAGTGATATTCACTCAATGTCGATGATCAAATATTAGCTTCCTATAAAAATCAGGGTTTACCTAAACTTTGATTATATTATGAAGAAACCTTTTTGAAAGTATAAAAACATTTGTTTACAGTCGATCACAATTATATTATACCTTATTATTACTATTGACACTGCATATTATTAAAAGTGACAGTTGTACATCACATGACGTTATGAAAATAGTTTGGTAAATTTTATACCGGTCAAAATAATTCCTTCCTATATAAAATTAACTTTATTAGAGCTCTAAAAAATAATAATTTTCTCATAATTATAATACTACTAACGAATGACTAAACTGCAAGCTGTAGGTCGGTGCGGAGCAACTGAACTTCATGTTATAGCCCACAAATTGTTGCATTTGCTAAAACCAAGAAGAAACAAGACGAGGGAGAATGAACCACTTACCCAATCTCACCGTCCCAGAGCCTCGCGACAACGAATCAGCTTCACAACAAAGCACACATCCGAGCAAGACCACAGCGTCTAATGAACTGACCAAGCTCACCCAAGTTCAAGCGGTGACTGCTAGAGGTCTCAAGATAGTGGAACATTCCAGATAATTTGAGAAGTGAAGTAAAGCCAGTTCTAGACTATCGTAAGAATGCTCTCGAACAATGGAGTTTGTTTCCGGAGCTATGTTTGTCACGCGTATCCCCTCCTTCGTGACCCAATTATTTCCCTCCCCCTTGGTTTCTTGCCTCCTCTTTTTTCTCTTGGTTTAAGCATATATACCGCTGGTATGGCAATATGACCAGCACTCTTGTACTTGGATATGGATAGAGGAGTACGAAACCTTGGCTGTGCATTCATTTAAATGTTAAAAAACATTTTACGTTTCAGCTTAAATTATTTTTAAATTATGTAAACTCTTCAAAATTAATCTTTCAGCCTATTATCTCTCTTTTTTTGTAAGTTAGTATACTCTGGTATTACAGATTGGAATTAAATTTTATGATGATTAATATTATGATTTTGTTCAGAGATTGTTATATTGAACTTATATATTATGGCTAAGATCGATACATATCAAATATTGAATATAGCTATTGGTTTGGAAGACAGATAATAAATGTATATTGTAATAAGGTCTGATAATCGTGTTTGTTAATTAATATTACTTTTGGTGGATCTCACTCTACATTTTGCTATCATGGGAAATATTGACTATTTATTTGAAATTACATGGTTAATAATCCAGTCCCTTCTTTATTATATATTCATTGAGGATGTTGTCTTCTAAAAAGGGAAATGAATTAAAGCAATTTTTTTAATTGTGGCTAATAATAAAAGCCTTGATTACTTTTGGTCTTACTTCCAATATTGTCAGGTTTACATTTTTATTTGTATGTATTTTACGGCTAATTAAAATACTCTTATAAATTTTTAAATAGACTTGTTTTTAATATGGGCTATCGTATAACGTTATTTGACGAGTAGGTTTCATGAGAACTAATAGTAAAATTAAGTGTATTTAATTTATCAAGCTAATTTACTAATGTTATTAGATAATATAAAATATATCAAAATTAACTAATTTTTATTCACATATTTAAACTTAAATATTTTCTCTAAGCCTAACGTAATTGCATTATTTATACCATCATATATGGTTTTATATTTTGAAATACTTATTTATATATAAATATCCAAAACTGATTCATTGGTTTTTATTCTTGATGTTATAGTTATTTGAGTTTACGTTTTTAGAGTACCTTTAGTATAGTTATATATTTTCTTATTTATTTATTTTTAATTTATTTTTTGGGATTTACTTATTTATGTTTGTGATACAATTAGACGTGGAAATGAAAGCACAAGGACGGTTGTCTGATAATTATTTGCGCAACCAAATAGGTTGCAAGCTCTGAGTTACAGTTGTTTGTTCTCAGACGACTGGTACGGATTCACTCAAACGAATAACTCTGAGTGTTAATATAATGGCTACTATTTGAGCCTTCTGTTTGATTGGATAAGTAAAAGAGGTTTCAAAATGACTGAATTAAAAGTGTTAGTTTACGAACATTTATCTATATCCATAAATGTTTCACACCTGCGGACTGGGTCAGTTTTTTATTCACGTCGTATATTTTCCGCCACCGACTTGTGAGGAGTGTCGAAGTTTCATATGCCTTATAATCTAACTTAAGACTAGGACAGGCACATCATCCAGTCCCCGGGCGTTAATTCAACACTGTGAAAGAGTAAACTCACATTTCAACCCTGTTGAGGTACGTTTACAGTTGAGAGCCGAGCCGTTCGCGAGCCGCTTGTGAACCGTTCGTTGAAATAATTTTAACAACGAACCTCCAGCGATCCATGGGAAAGGAAGAAACACACCATGAACCACCAGAAGTCATTTGTCACCGGTGCGTGTACTTGCAATCATGTCTTCGCACGAGGGAAATTACGCAATTTTGGTGATTAGTGATGTGACCTTAGTGATGACTAGTTTGTGCAAGAATAAGAGGAAACAATGACGTTGGTGGCACAATGACCTGTATAAAAAACGCACTGGTACGGAGCTTATGCTGGACTTTAAGTCACAAGAAATAAGCGACTAATATAAGAATTTCACGCGAATGTCACCTTATGGTTTTGAGAATCTGCTGCAGAAGACTGGACCCCACATTTCCAAAGAGGAAACATATTTACGCACTCCAATCACCACTCAAGACAGGTAAGTAGCTATTCTGTTTGTGCTATTATACACTTTTGATTGAGTTTACAAATTTTATTTCTTTATTTATATTACGAGTTTTATTTATTTTATTATTTGTTTCAGTTTAGCAGTAACACTTTGATTTCTTACCACTAGCCTTCAGTACCTGTTCAGGATTTCCAAGCAGTCTATGATATTCAGGATACCACAAGCCTGAGCAACACTTGTCAAGGAACTACAGGGATGTATCAAGGTAACAGATATAATAACTCACTATTTAATTTCTTCAAAGATAGGTTTTAATATTATAAGTGAATAATATAACATGTGAACCAAACATTTATCAATTTAATAGATTTTACTTTCAAAACACATTTAAGGTACATTATACAAAATCTTCAACTTTGTTCGGTTGAGAGGGTTCTTTATCCAACTTCTTTGTAGCAGTTTTCAAGATGTTTAGAACATTTTTTTCCCCTTCGCTCGCTTAATAGATTTGGGAGTAAAAGATTACACGCTGTTTTCTCTTGTTCCCTCTGAGTGGCCTCTTGTTCCCTTTATTTGGAAGGCATGACTCCTGCCCCAATACCATCTTAGATTCCTGGTATCCCATCCGTCTCCTGCATATGTAAATATAATTCTACGAGGTACTATCTATTTTTAAAATAATATTCTGTATAAATGTTTTCCCTCGGATGGCAATTATTGGTTTATTATTTAATAAGGCTTTTTTTTTGCATGATAGAACTTTAAATTGGAATAAAACACCAACAATTTGACCAAATGAACTGAATATTGCTTTTAGTGTTTAAATATGATATCTGTTTCATCTATCCACTACTTCTACAGCTTGAAAGAAGACTAGCAATATATTTGAAACACGTTGGAGCCTGCCTCACTGTGTTGGTGCTATTGACGGGAAACACGTTGTTTTGCAAGCACCAGTGAACTCTGTTACCGAGTTCTTCAATTATAAATCCAACATCAGTAATATGCTTTTTGCATTAGTGGATGGAAATTATAACTTTATGTTTGCTGACTTGGGATGTCAAGGAAGAATTTCGGACGGGAAAGCTTTTCAAGCGAGCAAGTTACATAGCATGCTCACAGGAAACACATTGTGATTTCCATTACCATAAGAACTACCGAGGTGTTCTATTAAAATAAAACTTATTAATCTGCAGGTAATAGTGTGTCTGCTCTAAGTGAAAACCTTATGAAGCCATGCACTGGTAACTTTGCCAAAGGAACTCCTCAGAGAAATTTTAACTATCGTTTGAGTAGGGGTCGTCGGATAGTGGAAAACGCCTTCGGTTTATCAAGTGCAGTGTTTCAGGTTTTAAGAAAACCAATGCTTTTGGAGCCCGAAACAGCTGAGTCTATAATGATAACAGTAATTTTGTTTTATAGTTATACAAGGACCCATTCGCCAAATTTGTACACACTGGCTAGCACATTTGACCATGAGGTGAATGGAGTTTTAATCGAGGGGTCATGGAGGAATGAGGGAGATTTGACGTCTATGTTACCACTAATAAATATCCCCCAAAGAGCCACAATTTATTGTAAAAAATTAAGGAATAAATATCTGATTATTGCGTTAATGGAGGATTTCTAAAATGACAAAACAAATATGCACGAGTACGTTAATATTTACTCACCGTGGTATCTTTCTTGGCAAATACCTGTCCTCCAGGAACTTGAAAGATTCGTAGGCAAACCATCTACTCCCATATATGTCGGTTCTTCTTGAAAAAATAAAAATAAATTGTATATTTGAAACAAAGTTTAATAACAATCAGCGTATAACCCGAACGGGCAGTAAGACGTGGTGCTAAATATTGAACCAATATTCCCTACTGGGTTCATAAAATACATATATAGAAACACAGTCATTTTAACACATATATTTATTATAATAAACAAAAGATAAATTGTAATAAATACAGGTTTCACAATATTGAACAAATAGCAAAGAGTGAATAAAGAATGTAACATTTACACAGTCTCACTTGGTAGATTTTGTTATTAATAGGTATCCATAAAACATGATGAATCCCCAGCTGATATTTCCAGCTGATTGGAGGCTATGAAACAGGTGTCACAAAAGTACTACTTCTGGTCTTATTCCCCTATGGTACTGCCAGCATATTATAGTACATTGATAATTATAAATATATATGCTAAATCAAAACCTAATCATAGGCTAATATAAAAATAGAATAATTAGCGCGGACCCCACAATGAGTCTAAGGCAATTTCCTTGGGTATAGCCATTAAGCCAATACTCAGCTAGTTCACAGTTTTCAACAACATTTACATAAAGTCCTAAACTTGTTTTTTTAAAGTGAACAGACATCCTGGTAGTAGCCCCCAATATAAAAAAACTAACGTTCATGACGTTTAGGACGTCATGACTAAATTCGGAACGAAGGAGTAATGAACTCGTGACTCAGACTAAGTCTCAACACTAACATTCTTAGCCAGAGGCTTTAATATAAGAACAGTGCCATGTGACACATAAATAATCTTAGCAAACTTCTATGTTCAAGTTAGACATACCAATTTAGTAAACCAAAACAAAAACTATTCTTCTAGAAACCAAACGAGGCTTCTCTTAATATTAAAGACATATAATTTTCCTTTGAGGAAGGATGCATAGTTTACATTACTTTACAAAAGTCCAAGTAGCAAGGACTTGGCCACGATGACAGGATACCAGTACAGCTGAACGCGTCGTCCATGTCCACGGTGAATTGAGTAGGGCGACCCCTTATCCCGTTGTCACGGCTGAAGGTAGCGAATATGACGCCGCAGTCGCCATGGTCCTTCGTGTTGGCGCCGGGAGGTGAATACTCCGTGTAGTCTTGACTCACGGTGGAACTTTTCTACGAATCTGACGCCGCAGTCTCCATGGTCTATAGTGTCGGCGCCGGGCGGCGAATACTCCTTGTAGTCTCGACTCGTTGTGGAATTATTCTACGAATTGCTATCTCTGGACGGCCCATATATATACCAAACCTGGCTAGGACAGGACGAAGAAGAAATGGAAATAAAAATGTAAGAACCAGACAGAAATAAAGGAGAATAAACGTGGGGAGAAAAGGAAAACAAAAGAACATTATTAAAGGTTCTTCAAATGACCACCAGTATCTCTGTGTGCGCAACAGGT
>CABFVX010000289.1:3547-26654 GCA_902151425.1 Timema shepardi | reverse complement strand
TGTGTGTACACCACGTGGCCGTAGAACGCCCGTTTATGAATTATTATCCACCAGGAAAAGCGAAGTGTTAAAGTCTTTAGTTCATAAACACAATAATATTAGCCTTCTTTGATATTTAACACCGTAATTATCAAAAGACAATATTTTTGATCAACCACGTGTTAGGAGGTTTAGACGATAGGTAACTTTCGTAGATCAGAAGATATAACTTTAGAGAAAGTTTATATTAAATATGCTGATTTAATTTCTGTCTCGCATAAAATCCCAAAAATATTAAATATATTTCTTGTAGCTGTTTAACCATTTGGTTGACATGCTACAATATTATTATTATTAATAACAATTGCAAATTAATTAATTAAGTATTATTAAGCTACCTATTCTTAATTAAAAAGCAGTCACATACTTAAACGTAGTTGAGTGAGATTAAATAATCATTATAAAATATATGTAAGACCTAAATATAAAACATATTTAGATAAGAATTTAAAAGTTTGTAACGTTGTTATTATTTATATTTTATAGTCTACCTTTTCCCATACTCTTGCTGATTTTTATTTTGTTTTTCTCACGCCGGTTACAAGCCAGCAAACATGTAATCTTCTTACATTGGTCAGCCGATATATTCACCTTAGCACCTCTTTCCCTCCTGGCATCTCCTTTTAATTCTATTTTGAGATGGACCTTATGTTTAGGGTTCCAGAATCAAGATTTGGTTCTATAAATATCAATCAGTCTAAATAAATTTTCCTCTTGCCACTCTATAATTAAATAAAAAACATTAGAACAAAATCAATAGGCATTAAATTAGACGATGAAGGCTGGAGGTTCGCAAGCAGAAAGAATAACATTGAACTTCACAAGACGCTATCCCAATGTGAACTGATAACGCCTTTGTGTTTGTCAAAAAAAAACTATATGAGGTGGATCACCACGAGTGGTTCACAAGCAATTCGTTCGGTGCTCCAAACCCAGTCCCAATCATGAGAACTTGTAGCTTGCGAACAGTTCGGATCACAGATGTATGTACACCTTTAAGTTTTGCAGTGAGGCCGGGACTTGAGCTACCGACGGGTCAGTAATCAGACAGATCTCCCCGTCTTCAGGCATCTAGTTTATTGTTAGACTAATGACTTAGATTCTAGACCATTCGGTCTTATAAGCATGCTATTAAGTTAATTGGAATTCCACAAAATATTATATTCTGTTATTTCCTTACCATTCTCCTGCCAAGTTAGTTGTAACAGTTTTATGATCTCTTGTCACATGACCACATCCCATTTAGACTTGTTAGAACCAAAAGCTCGGTGCATTATCCAGTATAGATTTTTATTTTATTGCCCTTTATTAAACTATCCTTAATTTTATGGTTGAATATATAATTTAAAGAGTCCCTCATGGGGACCTTATTAAAACCCCATATACCAAATTCGTCTTCAGCCCGAGGTACAGACAGAAAGACGGCATTGCAAAAACAAAATGTTTTATTTCAAGGGGTCATGAAACGTCGACATTTATCATAATCTTGAATTAGATATTTTTTTACGATCATAAGACTTTCTCTCAAAAGTGTCGAGAGAAAGTAAACGGTGAGATATTTATAAAATCATTTTGTCAATAATAAGTAAAATACTAACATAATAATTATAATATAATATTTTTATTAGTTAAAAGGACACGCAATCCGTAAAATAAATTGAAGATCCCAACGATACATGTAACTTTAGATATAGTGACCATTCTTTTATTTATTTCTTGATATTTTTCGGGTATAATCACTATAAAATTACAGAAGAGAGCTGGAGAAGTTACAGTAGCTGCAATTTAAAATATACACATCACATCATACAGTAAAGTTTCTTATAATCCTGTTATTGAACAATAAGAATAAATGGGGGTAATTAATTGAGGATATATATTATTCTATAATGAAAGCAATTGAATTAGCTAGAACTTAAAGAAAGTAGTGAACTATCCTTCGCCCAGATAGACCCTTAAGTTAATAAAAAAGTTATAATAATTGGTAAAATATTCTCTTTAATACATATGTCGAGGTTCATTGATGCCAGATTTTACATTTAGACTTTTTAATAAATTACACTATCAACATATTTTTAATTATTTTATATAAATTTTAAATTTCGATAAACTTTCAATTTAACTAATTGGGCACCAAATCATTCAACGAAATAAGTATTTTGGGGATTGTCTCTGAAAACCGGGAATGAATGGTCACCAAAAATCAAGACACCCAAGTTCTTCCTAAACAACAGCATTTTAATAAGACATGGTAGGGGCTTATACCTTCTTAAGCTGGATGAATGAAGCATGTGCAGTACTTTGTTAGTAACGCAAATACACGCAACCCTACACATGTGTACACAGAACTGCTCGTTATGTGTAAAGGGTGAGGTTCCAGGGAAAGTTTGGTAGTAAATAGTGTTGGCACCCTTGGGATCTCTTACCCTTACGTGGAACGAAGGGTGGGTTGAGGATAAGACGGAGTGGGTAAAGGGGGAGGGGAGGGCCTTTGTTTCTGACTTTCTGACTAGATGAAATTAAATGAAAACCTTTGCAGTATTGCATAGACATGCAACCTATAAGGATTCAACATTTTTTCTGACAAGATATTAGGCGAAAAATAAATACATAATTAGGTATAAATATATATACTGACCAAGGTTAAATAAGTTTGTAATAGTTGTTATCTGAAATAGCGTTGTGTTTACGAGGTGAATTCCTGGTAGTAAATTAGATCCCAATATCTCCTTTTTATAAGTTATTTTAGTATTTAATTCCACGCGTCTTACTGCCCACTCTATATTCGAATCTCATTAATTTTTTGAAACAGTACGAAGAATATGGTTTTGAGAAACTACTCCAGAGGTTGCCCTGAGAGATGATAATAAAAGGCAATTGAGAAGGTTGAATCTCGCACCATCTTATCCCTGATAGTCCAATTTAATTTTTAAACAATTCTTTAGTAAGCTAGATATACTAAGAAACTTGATAAATTTTTAGCCCATGAGGTATATTTTAATATTTTATTTCCTTTATGTACGTTGACTAAGGTAAGTCTAGTTCTATGGTTATAATTCTATATTGTCTCTTTATATACTTTGTTATCTATTACATTTATTACTATCTAATTACATAGGAGTAAGGCTCTTTATACTGTACTAACTTAAACTAGTTTACATAAATAACTTTTATATAAATTGATACTAAATTCCATTCACGGTATGAATTACTCTATGAAAGGTCTTTTTTCCGACCAATATCCTACTATATAGTAGATTTATGGTAGGGAAAAAGGCCTTTCAGAAGTCAATTCCTACCGTGAATGGATTATATGTAGTTTTATACATTTACATGTTCGATGATAAACGTTCTAATTGTAGACATACGGGAGGCTTTGATTTAACTGGTGTTGACCCGATTGGCCGAGTTGGGTGACTGTATGGCAGCCAGCCTTCAGGCCAGTTTGTTGCCTAATCATCCACTGGTTCCAACCCTGGATTACATTTGATGCCAAGGGCTCCGTGGCCATAGGTCTCCTTGGCCGATCCAGTACTCTTCCTCTTTCTTATCCCGTTGTTGTTGTTGTTGTTGTTATTGTTTGCCTGCTGGTATATCATGAAAAGGCTCCAGCTGTCAGAGACATAGCTATAAGCTACCTCAGGAATCCCGGATTCCGACCCCTGTCATTGTCAGGCCTGTCTGGATTACCTAGAAACAATTAAAATTCAATTATTCCTACATCCCGTAGTTATTATACTAAATCCTAGGTGTTATGTTCCTACCATCTTCCAACCATCCTTAAATGTCTACATATCGTTTTCTCTTTTAATCGTTGTCCTCGTCAGCCCAATCGTCTCCTCTTCTTCAGCGTTTTTGTATCAGTCTTTTCTTATTTGAGATTGTTTGTGTAATCATTACGTTCCTTGATTAAGGTGGTTGCTGAGACTTTATCAAAGAGTATCCATAGGATGCCGTAATGTGGGATTTAATAAATACGGTGTCCCTAAAGCAAGGTTTTTGCTGGTTCCTCGAGTTTTGCGTGCTACCAAATTACCAAATAACGTGCTCATCAGTCCTTGCATACAGACAAGCACTTTGTACGGTCAATACCCTGTTATAAATTGCACAAGTACTTCGGAAGGTTGCAGGTATTTGAGCCTCGTCCGTTCTTGTGATATTGTAAAAATTACAAAGGATTGCTTATCATGTATGCTACCTACCCAGATGTATTGACACTGGTCTTGCATGATTCTTCTTAGCCCTCTCCTAATCATAATTTATTCTTGGCGATAGTCTAATTTCTTCAACTAGTACATCGCGTCTTTCCGGATGACCTCTAGATCCAGTGGGGTTAAACCTAGTGTGACAATCAATGCGTCGGTAGATGTCGTTAAATATTCGCTGGAGATCCCTCAGAAGAAAACCCTTTAGAAGCCTTCTTAGCAACTTAGATGATACTGAACTCATCAGATGGGGCACCCACACGCTACCCCATAACCCAAAATATAAATAAAGCCTCGCGATATATCTTTATGGTATGCATAGGGAGATGGGACCTCCTCTACAATGTGCTGTTTATCTCATTCACAACGAATTTGGCTTTGCCACATATTTGATCTACGTGGGCCTAGAAATTGCTTTTTTTACTGAACGCCATACCAAGGTATCTAATAGTATAAATTAAATTGTTTATCAAGGTGACGATCTTCATTAAGATATTCCTAGTAGTTTCTTTTTGAACAGCGTGTTGGTGGTCTTCGCTGATGCTAGTTTTAGCTTAACCTTCTATCACAAGGTATCTAGACCCTCTAATACATGGTTTGCCTTGGTTTTAAGATGTAATCTTGATTGGCCCTATGCAAGTAGGCCAAGTCATCCAATAAGGCTACCAATCTCCCTGTTCTGGGATCATCTTCATTGACAGGAACACATATACCAGACCAAAATCCCAAAACACTTGCCCCGTTACTGAAACTTAGAATCAGCCCATGGTCAATCTCTTACTTAGGGATACCACCGGATATATCAGTGTGGCATACCTGTCTTTACAGTAGTCCAGGAAGATGTACAGTTCCCATGAACATATAATTCTTCGTAATCTTTTTAAGAGCGGTTAATGTATTCCCAACTGTGTACTTATATCTTGAGTTGTTTATTAGGTAAATAGCCATTATTATCACGCCTTCATTAGACCTTTCCCACCTAATGCCACATTGCCTCTAGTGCATTTCAATTGCCAAGTTGTGTCTTTGCAGCTCTGCACAGAGGGTCTCCTACAGGTGCTTGGCAAGCATTTTCGTCAATATAACCAGGGTAGTAAAAGGTTTTCGTCTTCTCCCTTACTTAGGATGACTACCCAACTCTGTTTCCAGGTATTTGGTACTTTGCCCTATACCAAACATTCATTCCGCATTTGGGTGACATATAAAGTGATTCAATCAACAATTTGCTGGAGCACCTTGAACTTGTTACCATCTGGTACAGTTACCTCTTGACTTTATCTTGGGCTACTGGAGCCACATCAATCTCGCCTTTGTAATATTGAATAATTAATCTTTTATTTCTCGTGCCGAGTATCTTAATCTTCTTGGGTATCATTAGGAAGCAGAGTCTCCAGGAGCAGCTCCGAAAATTCAGCAATAAGTAATCATTTCTTATGGTTGATGCAGTGATGTGATCGACTCTGGAGGTATTAGTTTTTCCGTGACCATTTTAAAAGGAACTTTTCACGGATTGCCTGCAAGTTGTTCCTAAACATATTTCTCTCAGATACCTTATTTCACTCTAACCAGACTACTTTAGAACTCATTCTTTAGCTTCCTTCACTTACTCATTCGAAATTACAATTGGCGTGTCATAGATCGTGAAAAAATACCCTTCCTTACGTGGCTTTTCACATTTTATGTCATCTTTGACCCCATTCGTCTCATTATCTCCTCGGTATAGATCAAGCATTTAATGACAATTTTGCAAGACATTCTTACAGATCTTAGCTTTATGTTTTACTTCGTCATGTCAATACATTCCATTAGGGTTTTGTATATATTCTTCCCATATTTTCCCGTCCTACAGTATCTCCATGGCTTTTTTGGTGCTGACTGACAGCTTTAAAAAGTTACCAGACCAAATTACGTATCCCTACGCCAAACCAGATTATCTGCAAAAACATGTGTTTATCAGTTGTCACTTCTGCCAGTCAAAATTTAGATATATACCTAAATGTTGACTGTCAGAAGTCAGCTTTGAGCTGATAGTTAGCACCAAAGAAGCCATGGGGCTACTTTTTTTTTTTTTAGATGGTATAAATACCATACTAGTAATCTTTTCCTCTTCTTTTTTTATCTGCTATACTTCCATAACTTGCTTTGGAGCAGATTCTGCCAGTTAGCACAAGTCATAGTTGTCCTTATCTGTGTCTTTGGAGTCTTGTGTTTGGGCTTTGAGGCACTTGTTCTCTTATTTGAGATATATTATTTGACCTCTCTGACAAACCATCAACGTCGTTAAGAAGGTCAACTCTTCTTTCAGTGCCACAAGCTTTCTCCTTGTGACATTGGCATCTAACACATGTAGGTTGTCGATGAACATCATTAGCTGTTTCCTTTTATACAAGTAAGCCTCTTAAATACTTAGGTTTATTGCGTTTAATTAATGTATAATTGCATATCAAAATAAATGATACGGATCGCAAACATTAAAAATTTATTTTGATATGCAATTATACATTAATTAAGTACAATAAACCTAAGTATTTGAGATGCTTACTTGTATAAAAGGAAACAGCTAATGAAGTTCATCGACAACCTACATGTTTTAGATGCCAATGTCACAAGGAGAAAGCTTGTGGCACTAAAAGAAGAGTTGACCTTCATAACGACGCTGATGGTTTGTCAGAGAGGTCAAATAATATATCTCAAATAAGAGCCTCAGAGCCCAAACACAGGGTATTTTCATATCTACATTATTGGGGAAGGTATCACGCGAGTAAAGTTAAGAGGACACAGCCGAGTGTATAATGATGACAGTCATTTTGTTGCATAATTATCTAAGGACCCATTTGCCAAATTTGTACACACCTATTGGCACATTATACCATGAAGTGAATGGAATTTTAATCGGAGTTTCATGGAGGAATGAGAGAGATATGGCATTCATGCTACATTTACGTGGAGTGAGAGTGGGAAAACATTCATAAAAAGTTACCCTAATCAAATAAAACATCGGATGGGAGTCACAAATGCAGTTAACAACCCTACCATGAAACACTACTGCAAGTGGACTGAGGTGTCAATCTCCTCTAGTCTAATTATGGGCTGGTCATGGGTCGAGTCCTAGCTCAGGCCTACTTAGGCTCTTTTTCAAAGTTCTAGTTAATATGTTTATATAAATCTTTAAGATTTTACAAAACTCCGCACCCCCTACTTTTTCACGCAAATGCAAGTATATATGATACAATTTAGCTTTATGATATACTCCATTAGCGTAATTGTATGTACAACCTAGATTGATTGAAGGACGTGAAGCACAAAATAAGTAGTTAGCGTATTGACATCTATATGTTGTTCAAGTTCTATAGTTGGTTATATGTTGTATTTTATGGAAAGATAAAAGAGTTCCGGTTTTACAAAATGTGGCTTCTATTACACAAGCAATATGTTTCAAAAATAGCTCAGATTTCGTGTTAGATACTAGATTGTATAGCGCCCCTGGGTGTATTAGTGTGTAGACGCACAAGACTCAAGTTGTCGGAAGAAGAGAAAGGATGAAGGATATTAAGGCAGCTATATTTTTCCCATGGCAGATTATCTGACCCCCAACCACACCCCCACCCCCTTCCCCTCTCCCACACTCCTTGCCACTAACATGCGATTACTACCCCATTCCCCTTCACCCTCAACAAAATAAAAAGAGGAAGAAGCTAGAAGCTCACGGAGAGGACACTTCGGGTTTGAGTGAGTCAACAGAATCTTGGAGGCGGTTTAGTTTTTACACCCAGTAAAGTTTACCACCAATCTCACTCAGTCACGCGAACAACCCCCTACCACCTTCCCTGTCCCCTTTTTTACCTTCCCCTTCTATACCCTGGCTCCCCTCTCACATCGTCCGCTATTCTCGTGATGGGATATTTTCTCCCAGAAAGTGACGTGATAGGTTGCAGGTTCAGTAAACCTTATCACCTCTACTTTATTATTAACTAGGAGAAACCCCAAAATTGTGCATCTAACAATTTATTTTTAGTCTTTATACATTTATGTTGGTTTAATTTATTAAGTCTTTGGTTGTAAAATATTATGGTTTGACTACTTTAAGCACATCTTGCCCCTTTTCAAGATATTTTCTTGGGTTGACTGGCTGGCCTTCAAGTTAAGAATATGAGAGATTATGTCGGACGATTTCACTTTATCTAGTAAACTAAGACTTATTTCACACCATATTGTAAAATGTAATAAATGCTACGCTATTTAAAATATTTCTGTTAAAATTTGGTTTAATTTTAAAAATTGTGTGTCCAACTCCATAAATTAATAATCTGCATATTGATCTAATACTTTTTGGTTCGATTACTTATAGGGCCAAGAATAATATAACATGTAACATACGAAAAAAAGATTGAAATTAAACATTTTTCATAGTATTTTTTATTAAAAAAATCTTTATTTCCCATTTAGAACGCTTCACAGAGCTACCAGTGTCATTGTGTTGAGGAAAATTTATTCATTGATTACTTACATACATAAATATTTACTCTTAATTAATTGATTTTATAGAAAAAAAATTAAACAACTATAGTTAAATGTTTATAAGTAACATAAAGTTAGCCGCACAACTTAAAAACCAAATATATTATTAACTAAAAACCCTCATCAGTGCTTATTTAGTGCACGCTGTTAATCCTCGCCTTGAAGTAGGAATAAATATGATTTAATTTGAAGTAAATTACATATGCGTGGAAGAAGAGTGGGAAAACCTCTAGGAATATACAACCTCATTAATACCTACCGGTATTCGAACGCATATCTTACACTCACCGACAGTCCGGCCTATTGAAAGAGTGATTCCATTGACCATATATTCCAAAATAATTTGGTCGTAAAAAACACATTGAACAATAAATATATTGAGTGGGCCACATTTGATACAAAAAAATCTCTATTTTAACAAATATATTTCAAGTATATCTATATATCATTATTATTATTATTAGCTCCGCGTCTTATTACCTGTTCGGGTTATACGCACTTACGCTAATGTGTAATGGTAGGGTGATTGTGAGATGAAATGGAAGATCTACAGTTTAACGTGGAATCCGAACCACGGTGGAGGCCTGGCATTCCCCACATTCACGAGATTGCTTGTCAGAGGTGAAGGAAGGGCTTAGTAATCAGATAAATCTTTGCCGCGACTGAGGATTGAACCCCGGCCGCCAGCACAGAAGTCTGACACCTTACCCCTAGACCACCAGGTCACCGACATCTGTATATCTATCTATGAAAGAAGTTAATATTCTACCTTTACTACTTTTTTTTATCACCAAATATTACTACCAATTTGGGTTGTAAACTTATTTAAACTTATATAGCACATGATTTTGGTATAACGATGGCTATATTTAGATAAATTGTAACCTCATTTACGTGGAGGGAGAGTGGAAAATAATTTTGGAAAATCTACCCTCAATACATCCGACCAAGATTAAAAAATCTCCCCCCACCCCCCATTATTATCAGTCCAGCTTACTATGGGAGTAGGTAGGTATCACGATCTCATTAATTAGAAAATTATCTGTATTTGATTTATAAAGGAGTTTTTATATGACTTTGCTAAAAGTTATAATTTATTAAATGCTCAGGGAACATACAAAATAGCGATAATACAATAGAACGTATTTCGTTCTCAGGGATTACGTAAGTTAATTCAGTATTTGTGTAAATCAATGTGTTAGTCCGATCCCCTTAAGTCCAAATTTCCTTTCATTTGGGATGGATGTAGTAAATATTGTAAGCTACGTTGTTTTAGCTTAAGCTAGTATTTAATTGGTATGTTTATATAATCTTTTGTGTCAAAAATAAAATACATTAAATACTTCAATCAACAAAATATCCACCTCTGGGAACATTGCTAGCTATCCACGATGTTGTTCCATAGTAAATACATATTTATGACCTAAATGTTTTACGAACCGACTATTTACTTTTCCCTCTTTTTTTACCTTGACAATGGTTTTCAGGCAAGCCAACGCTCACTAACCTAATTTCCCTATCTGTGCGCCTTTACCTCGTGTTTGCTAGCCTGTCTACTTCAACCGGGCACACATCACAAGGTTTACTCTTCTCTCTCGGCCAAGCATCGCACGGGGAGATTTCTCTGGGAATTACATACTTTGAGCACTCTCTTTTCGCTCCAAACGAATCTTAATTTGTTCCTCAAATATTCCTCTAACAAATTATTGTAATTAATGTGTACTTCCATGAACCTTTCTAGAAAGAGAAAAAAAAGTTAAATTTTCACCATCCCTAGTTTGATAGGTGGTTCTAGATAATGTTTTATAGAAAATGGTGGGGAAAAAACTGGATTTTAATACATTTTTCTCTTTATCGTCATATCTATTCGTCTTTCCATCCAACCATCTATTTTTACATCTATATATATATATAGATATTATATATATATATATATAAAGAAAGAAAGAGCCGAATATATTAAAATAGGTACTCACTATATTATATCCTAAATGATTATGCAAATTTGACATCTTTAATATGTTGTATTTTGTAGGATTTTCTATTCATGTTTTTTAGCACCACTTCTTAATACTCATCCGGCCTGTTTGCATATTTATACCAATGGGTATATATGAGAAAGGTAGAATTTTAGAGTAAGTGTAACCATCTAAATGTGAAGAAATTGTTAAAACGCTAGAAGAAAAACCACCCTTAGTCTACCCAGTGAAAATTCAAACCACAATTGTTACGCCAGACTAAACGAGATAGACGTCTTCATCAACGTAGGTTTTCCTATACTTAATTCTTGCCATATATATATATATATACGTGTAGCTGATTTGTGTTAAATTGGTAGTGTTTTAAAAATTACAAATAATTAAAACTTATTTATTCTCAGTTCTGATATATTACTCGTTCACTCAAGAATAATAGCAAATATAACTTCAGGGCTTACGGCTCCTTAACGCGAGTAGATCTATAAGTTTACACTCGCCTACCTTCTTGCCAAAACACATAGCAGACACCATTTGTAATCACGAGATTAAATCGTACATAGCACATAGAAGCAAGCGAAATGGAAATGATATTCTAGCAAAGTTGACGTACAATTTGTTTGTCTTTGGCACAAAGTTGCGAGCTGGCTGCTCACTGGATAGAGGACTCTGTCAACCTTCAAGAACTCGACAGTGATTTATGTGCGTTGGTCCCCACTTCATACCCCGCCCTTATCTTCTCCTACAAGTCCCCCTTCTCCAGTCGATCTCTAGGGGGATGAAGAGAACGTTTTGATAGGGCGCCTCAATCGACCCGGAAACTCGACTAACAACTATCTTCAACGAGAACGTTTTATACTTCCCCTTCCCCTCGTCTAGAATTTATACCAAAACCATACATAAGAAATGCTAAGTAAACTGGGAGTGCGTGCCTTTCTTATGACACCTAATCATTCATTTTAGACTTGGATTAAATGGAGTTTGAGAATTTTGAGGCGTTTAAAAAAAGATCCGAATGTTAATTCTTGATACAAAGACGTCATCCAAATAAAGGTTTGGAAGATGTTGTTTGATCTTTCTAAACGTTCCTCAGGGATTAATTTAATGTTTTTGAGAAATATGAAGCATAGAATATAATATTTAAAATTTGGTAATATTCAAGTAAATTTATATAGAGAATAATAATTAAAATTTTCAAAATATGACATCGATATTATTTATATTGAGCTGTTTTAGTGTTTTTTCAATTCAATGGCAGCACCAATATTGCGCTTAAAGAAGTGGAAAAGTATGGTAGTGATGAAAAAAATCATCAAAAAGCAAGATGTTGTTTAAAAATTCTGAAAACTTTGTAATCTAATTTGTTGATCTAGATAATTAATTTTGAATAAAATTTGATGAAATATTTATTATTTTTAATTTTGGAAACCCTAGGCACCCAATGACACTCTACTCAAAATTATATGTAAAAGTTGATCAGACTATGAAGCTTTTTAGTTGCATGATTTGCCGCTAAATCAGAAAGCGTTGTGATCGTTATGGATAGTTGTGACGTTTTATAACAACAGCTGTTAAGATGTATAAGATTTTATTTTTGCACATTGGCTTTACATGTCAAAAATAAAAATAAATTTAAGTTTCCAGATTGATTTTAAACTGACGTGTCAATGTTTTTATGCCCTCAAATTTCGAAAGAAGTGAATTGATAGAAAAAAATACAAGAAAGATTTCTGGTCAATAGAACTCTGAAAAAAAAATCTAATGATAGATTTTGTGAAAAACTATTTTGGCCAAAAGATATAATCCGAGAGTGGATTGTAACCGATAGTGATGAAAGAATTTTGCAAAAGGGAAGTGTGCAATTGTTTTTTTTATAATTCAAGGGTAGCTTTCCTCTTAATTTACATATTGATTGCCCAATATTTTTAGTAAGAAAAACTTCTGCTAGATATCCGTTACCACCCCTCCTATGTCATTGGTTACTTGTATGCTTATTTAAACAGTTATTTTTCTACTGCCTTAATTTTATATATTATTTGTAAAATAAAAAAAATAAAAATTGAGGGTGGTGCTCTAGAACTGATACAAATAAAACACTGTATTTTTTCGAAACAGAATGTCATTAATAAATTTCTATTACCATTTATACTTACAATTAAACGGCAAATAAAATGATTCTCTGATCATATTTAGGCCTATTTTATATAAATTGATTTTTAATACCCAGACATCTCACTAAATTCAAAATACAGACGAAGGGCCTAAACGCCAAATTGTTTATTTGGACACTCTGGTTCGAAATTTTAATTTATTTGCACATGAAATGTTAGAAATGTTAGGTAAGAAGGTGACGATATTCAAAACTGTTACCCATACATATTTAAGTTTATTTTGTTAATTATTAAAAAATCTATTGTTTTTATATTAATACACTCACAAAGAAATGGAGAATCGATAAAAACCAAAATTATATTATTTACATTCGAAAATATTTGAAAACATCACATTAAAAAAGTAAGACTATTTATTTTATTTTTTAACTGCATTTGCCACAAAATTATTAAATTAATTATAATTTATAGAGGACTGAAACTGCTCACATCCGGACGTGTTAAACTCTCTTAATAATACAATTGTTAAATCTTGGTAGTAAAAATCGATTTGTTGCTACAAGTAATTTTATTACAGTCATTTAATTAAATAATATTTAGGGATGACACCATCAATAATTGACATGACGTATAAGTCAAATATAGTATTTGAGAAATGTCTACTTGAGGGCGAGAAATAAACATGGGACCATTGTAAAGATGGAAGTACCAAAGTACTGTATTTAAATATAATTTTTAAAATAATAAAACTATGTCTAAACTTCATAGATCGTATGCAAGAACAAGATGAGTAAAAGTCAAAGGTGAGTGTTATTGATTCGCCTTGGTATTGAGCCTTATGCAAGAACGAAGAACGGATCCTCTAAGATAGCCAATTAACGCCACTCACATTTCGGATGCAAATTAATATTTACCCCTCAAAAATCATACTTCTCATTCACTCTTCACGTTTGCTTATTTCATTCTTGTATTCTGCCTCATCCCTATATTGAAGCAAATGCTCTAGTTCTCGTCTTAAATACTAGTTACCCAAATGTTACTCATCACGATTAAATCAAAAATCCCCTCAGATATTATTAACTAGAAGTTAAGACATGACAGTGCTCTCATACATCAATACTTTCCAAAATAATAATTTATAACCATGTTTATATGATCACATTTTAACAAACAAATAATTAGCATGTGATTTATAATAAAGTACCTGTATTTAAAATAATTTTAAATTACATTACATAAATGAGCAAATGATTAGTTGTAATTTGTATGTTATCATTTGTTGTGATCTATTACTTTTATTTACTAGTTACCACATTCGGGATGGAGTGATTACTGTCTAGCAATAAAATGTAAACTTTGAGGTTCAAACTTCTCTTCAAAATTTAAAATGCGTGTGCGCTGTTCAGCAACTAGGTGACATGAGGTTCTAGGGGTAATGTGTCGGACCTCTATGTTGGGTGTCCGAGGTTCAATCCTCAGTCCCGGGACAGATTTATCCGGTTGCCAAACCCTTCCTTCACCTCTGACAAGACGTGTATTGGTCACAACTTGTAAATTTGTGGAGTGCCAGTCTTCTACCGTGGTTCTGATCCCACGTTAACCTGTAGGTCCTCCATTTCATCTCACAATCACCCTACCATTACACATTAACGTAAGTGCGTATAACCCGAACGGATAGTAAGACGCGGTGATAATAATAATAATAATAATAACAATATTCAGCAACGACACTAGCGCTATTTGGCTTCAATGTCTGATCACTGGAACTAAAAGAGTAGCCAGACACGCATAGCTTAGACTCTACCCTAGGTCAAACTCATATGGGCCACCAAGAAATAATAATAATGCCGGCTTGGATGTAGACAACAATTTTAGTACCAAGAGTTTTATGTTAATATCCTTTCGAAATGCTGTACCACCTAAGATTCGTTTTTTAAACAATTTTGTTGCAAATACAAATTTTATTTTACGCGCTTCGGTAGCCTCATTATCTAAGGCATCACTTTCTAAATATACTAGAATTCCCATAGTACATATATCATTGTTTGATTCGTGCTGAGTCTACTGAGGTTGATTTTATATTAAATATTTCCAACTCTCTCTCCACACTTCATCCTAATTAAACGTTCTTCATCCCAACTCAATTAGTGTAATTAATACATATGTGTACAACCCGAAAGATTAGTAAGACACGGTGTTAAGTAAAATACATAATTGCTTTATCTTAGCTTTATTTATTTATTAAAGGCATCTCAAAATCAATTCTTCAATACCTCGATACCCTCGATTTTTATTTGTATCGAAAGAATCAATAAATTATATTAATATTACTATTATTTTGCACCTATGGTGTATCTTTGCCACAAAATCTTCTTGTCGTTTCTTGTGGGTGATGCATTTGCAAGTTCTTAGATATGCATCACCAATGGATTTTACAAGCAAATAGAAATTAACAATCATGTTTTAAGATTGTGGTACAAATATACCCCATAGGTGTAAAGTAACCTCGTGATAGGGTAATTTTTAAATGTAGATTAATGCTTGGCACTATAGCGTAGGGGATAGAAAAATATTGAATACTCTTGCGTGTTTGAACTTTCCTATCCAAGGGGTTATTTAAGTATTACGTAAGCACATTTTTTGTCTATTTTAACCCCTAACCCTCTTGTAAGCAAAAAATAAGCAAATGCCTGACCCAAGCTCCCCCCCCCCCCGTTCTTTCTTACGTAATATTTGTCAACTGTTTTTTATTTTTTCACAGGAATATCAATTCTTTTTCTCGTGCATTTTTACCTATAGTCTCAAAAGGTAGTATGGTACTCCCGCCAATCAGGCCCTTCAGTTAGAGGGCCAATTATGGCGACCCTTAATGATCTCACCCTATTCGTCCATCTTGGGGTGTTGATTATTATCCTCCGCAGTTAGCACACGGCCAGGTGATAATTATGATTATGTTATACCTCACCCATTATATATTTTTGGGGATTTTGTTTAATAATTTCCCAGTCTTGTTGAATTTAAATGCACTATTTATTGAAATAATTAACTTTTATAATTAAATGTTTTACATTGCACTGACACAGATCCTATTTGTATAGCAAATTGACGTGGAGAGAGATAGAGAGAGAGGAGAAAGAGAGCCACTCCAGCCTCTTATATCTGATCTACTCCTTGCTTCTTGGACTCCTTGTCTTTAGTGTTAAAACCAACGAATAAGAGAGCTCTCGACGGTCTGATGTTATAAAGGATAGTTTATTATTAGTTGTCCTAATAATGTTTGACCTAAGACCTGGCCCACTCATCACCGCACTTTTAGATGGAACGGAAAAAACTTTAAACAAAGAAAGGTTTAATACATGATATATTTAAATTTACTTCTAAAACTGCCTTATAGGCTTGAAATTCAGTAGAATAACTGATAATTAATTAAAATGATTTTAATAATATATATAACTTGAGTTAAAAATCTTGTACTGAAATTAAAATCCTTCAATTTTCCCTGGTCATTCATGAATGAGATATTCAAAGGAAAAATTACCTACTGTTATTTAAAGAAAAATATACTTCATCCATGAATTTTCAAATAAATAAGAGGGGCCTTGAACAGGATTATTACATTAGTAAGACGCGACGATAAAAGATTAAAATTCATGCAAATTATAAATTGCTGATAATTATTACCATAGAGTTTTAAATTAATATTGCAAAATAATTGGCAGTTAACACTGTTATACAATGAATTTTAATTTATTGAACATCCACTTCTTTCTCGTTTAGCCATTCAGCATCTTCATTGCTTCCCGAAGTTGCATGCAATCCAAACGGCTTGTGATGCGCCATCCCTCAATTTTGCCAGTCTTTCTCTATCTTATGTACAGTAGCCCTATGACTTCTTTGGTGCTGACTGACAGCTCACAGATAACTTATAACAGCTTTAAAAAGTTACCAGACCAAATTAAGCTGAACCAGATGATCTGCAAAAACATGTGTTTAGCAGCTGTCACTTCTGACGGTCAAAATTTAGGTATATACCTAAATGTTGGCTGTCAGAAGTCAGCTGTGATCTGTCAGTCAGCACCAAAGAAGCCACGGGGCTACTATAAGTATTGTTTTGATCCACCTCCCCCCTTGTCAGCAAAAAATAAGCAAAGCTCTAACTCCCTCCCCACTCCTAAGATACTTACGTAATACTTGAATGCACCCCAAGATAACATGGAAAAAGTTTTTTTTTTTAGATTCTAAATTTGGTCTTAAGAGTTTTATCAAATTGATTACATTAATTAAGTCCAGCTAGCTTACTACGTGTAACTAATTATCCTATATTGGTTTCTAAAGTAATACAATGTAGGACCTATAACAAATTTTAAATTTGGGTTAAATGATATTTTTATAGTTCAGACAGACGCCTTCTTTGATATTAATACAAGTCTTAGCAACATAAAGTCGTCAGCTTGTGGCGATACATATAATAAATACTATAAATAGGTGTATTCACAAAAGATCCTAATATTTCATAAGCTTAACAAGAACTCTATGGACCCCTTATATCTTGATCAGACTTTCTTGAAATACAATATAGATTCCAATAGTGAAAATGTAGCAGCCAAATACGGATGTGTGTATGTATATATATATATATATAAGGTGGTGGTTTTTAACTTTATCTTATCAAAATTCTTAAATATTTACGTACAATATGAGTGCAGAGTGGTTTTATCTGCGCACTTCTTTAAAACATTCAATTTGTCCTAGGAGGAACAGGGAAAAGCTAAGCTAGACTAAGGCTTGACAAGTTTTCTTTGAAATCCTAAAGGTTCTCGTATAATCTCGCTGTGAAACGTTTGGAGTATGATTGTTATTTGTGGGGTTTCCATTTGGATTATTTTTCCTATCACGCCCAAGCTACGTAATGTTTGTAGTTGCTAGATTTAGGGATGGTTTTACTATCTTGCCTAGGCTAAGTCATGTATTGAACTGCTAGGTTTGGGTACTATTTTCATGTTTTCCAAATATCCCTCTGTAATATAAGAGGGTCCCAAAAAGCAATCCCGCCCAGGCGAAAAATTTATCGTGGGCCGCACTTGAAGCTACCAGAAAACCCTACCCCTAGTCTCACCCCCTTTAAATCCTTTCAATGAACAAACTTTAACAAACAAGTAACGAATTAACGTTATTTGAAGTTGTTTTACGGGTCAATGTGCAATAAGTCTCTTTTCTCTTGAACAAAAAAACATTATATTCTACATTTTATTTGTATTTTTCAGTTTGAGAAAGCACATTTTGGGGCGGTGGCTTATGGAAAGAATCTAGTTTTGTGAAAGACGGTTGATCAATATTACAGGACCATTTTTGTCTGCTCTCTAGTAAAACTTCTTTTAAAGTTAAGTTTTTTTAATAACGTCTGCTAGAAAGGGATTTTGTCATTTGTGATTGCACCTAGCCATCTCCGTAGTGAAGTAATGAGTGCCAACATTTTAACCTGGAGGCTGTGTAACTGGTGTATAATTTTTTCTGTGGCCAGGGTCTATTTAAATAATGATAAATACTGATGTATAGTGGATAGGCTAACACACACACACACACACACACACACACACATATATATATATATATATATGTTGTGGAGTTTTGTTCATGATTCTATTTTTTTAAGTTTTTCATTGTTTTAAGGCTCACTCTATAAATTGATATGACCCGCTTCAGTGAACTCATGGTCTAAGCTGTCACTCTTACATTAAGTAGATTTCTGATTATGGGAAGATCATGGCTCGATCCTGGTCTTGATATACTGAGGGTGGTTTTCTTAAATTATTTACTACGATCTCTCCATGAAAATGTGGGTACACTTCCTCTAAATTCAACATAGCTCATACTAAAGTTTTTACAAAATGATTTTCCACCCTCCCTGCACGCAAATGTGGGTACACTTCCTATAAATATAGCCTTATTAGTGCTACAAACCAATAGAATAATGTAACCCGAATATGTGGTAAGACATTGTGGCAGTTTAAATGAATTTGGAGTACTTTGATCTTTGAAATGTAATTTAGAGGGGCAAAACGGACCTTATTTATTCAATAAAATATTAATAATAACACTTATTTGGGTTGAACTTACTAGTTCATTAATTAGAACAATTTTGTTTGTTTGTTTACCTTTTAATAAAATAGGATTAATCCTCCTCTTATTCCAAGTTTTGTGGCGATGAGACCTTATTTGTGAAAGGTGGAGGGGATTACCAGAATATTTTTATAGACCATAATCCCCAATTCAAAGAGTGGTCTGTAGATCCTATCCCGGAAAATTTTTAAACATTTAATATATATTTCTAGAAGCCATTTAGATCTTGATAAATTATCAGCTTTCATTTTTGATTTTGAAAATATTAGAAGGGAGTGAAATATCCAGAGAGACACAAATTTAGTCCAGGGTATAGGTGAAATTCCTTACAAATATGGTAAATCAATGTACTCTACCTATCGGCATGCCAAATTTTATATTTCAAGTAGGTTTAAAAGTTTTGAATAATCTATATAAACAAACCAATATCAAATCTACATCGAATTATAATATTCAACACCCGGATTAACTCTTTTTTAGCTTTGAATCCAATATTAAATATGTCACCCAACACATTTTAAAAACAATCATTGAAACGAAACATTAATTATCTCATAAATTAAAATCACAAAAGAACGCAATCCACCTTACGCAATATTTGCCTAAGAGTGATCATAAGAAATGTTTGTCTACGGTTATTCTACTAAATATATTTAATTATTTTAATTTTATTCCAACCAGGAATTGTTTTATTATATTTATCATAGAAACATTTTTAAAGGGCCAATTTTTCCCTTTTACAGTCATTAATTTTGAAATATTTTTTTTTTCATAGTGTTTGGGTTGATTCATTTATCTACCTAGCAAACTTTAATCTTATATCAACTCGAAAAGTTTATTTTTTAAGCACTGTGTCTTAATATCTGTTCATGTTATATGCATATTCTGTACTCCCTACGTCAATGAGCTAGGGATAAGGAAGGTTGAATTCAGAGAAAGTATAATCGAACTTGTACGGAAAAGTATTTAGGAAAAACTAACCCCATTATAAATGACCCGAGATTCGAAACCCGATCTACATATCCTCGTTAGTATAGCAAGAGTAACGCGTTAGACCATGAGAACCCCTAACTAGGCTAAGTGAGAATTGTTTTTTTTTTTACATATTTTCTGCAAACTTCTAAATCCACCATTTCACCAAACTCCACGTGTAAATTTCAAATATTTAGTAATTATTGGGGTATTTGGAGTAATTGCAATATATTCCTGGCATTTTAACTGTCTATAGCTCCTAAATGTAAATAGTGGCTCTTGGCTTGTTTGAGTAACAAACAGACGGATAACATTAAGTTTTTTATATTAGTGTGACTTAAGCTTTTTGGTTCTCTTAGTTTCGGAGTTATAGTGCCTACACACATACCCGAAAACACACAGGAACATTCAAACAAACAAACAAACAAATGCACATACTTTATTTTAAATATGATGTTTGATTATTGGCTACCAGCTCTGACAGGCTAAAATGTAGTGTTCTCTAGCCCCATTTTTTTTTTCAAAATGGTTGTAAAGTTTAATATAATTATATCTAGAAATATTTAAGAGTTTATCTAATGGAAATCTAATAAGTATAATCAGAGAAAAAGGCCAAAAAGAAGTGGTCTGTAGCCGCTATCTTGAAATAAAATGGCAGATATAGCTTGTGACTATACTACATGTTAAACGGGCTTCCAAACAACCAACAATCATAGCAAAATAAAGTTTTAATTTGGATCTAATATTGAAATCGATTTTATAGTATTGTTCTGGATTTCAATTGATTCAGTAATCAATTAAAACGTAAAAAATAAATTCTATAGTCAGGGTTTGTTGATAGTTCCAAACCCCTGTTTGCCAATGATACGAATAGGAATCGTTCTTATTGCTTTATTGTAATTCTTTTGATAATATTTATGGTGTTAATGTCCCTAGGATAAATTAGAACGAGTTAAGCATCAAAAGACCAAGCACCATTTAAAAAATGATGATATTGATGCTATCTTGTAGCCAAATGTTAAAACTACACGAACAAAAATTAGTATCTCCATTGGCCGTTTCTAGCTTTATAAATGAGTATAGACCAACCAACTTTTCTCTATGACTGCTTTTTATTTATGCATCAAAAGATCAAATCCCAACAGTTTGTTTATTTTTAATGCTACTTCCAGAGGTTTACATCAAAAGACCAAGTACCACCAGCTTCTAGTCCAAAACCTCAAATAAAAATAAATACATTGATTTACCATCAAATTCTGAAACTTGTACATACATTGAGCCTCGTATAACTATTATCAGGCCCCATGAGATAAGAGGATATGCTAAGGATATTTCTGATCTGCAGTCAATATTTCCAGACAAACAATTACACGCTTCAATCATCAACAAAATCACTAATTAATAAATTATATGAACTAGGTATGCCCGATAAATTAGAAATAGAGAGGACAATAGCCCTCATAGTGAGAAACAGATTGCTTTATCTGAGTACTCAATCACGGTAGGTGCTGAGATACAAACAGTTCTCTTGGTAGAAGATGCTGACCCTCAAATAGCTCACATATTAAAAAAATGCTGACTCTCAGACATAGTTTTCTATGGCATATGCTGACCATCAGATAGCTCCCATTATAGAAGATGTTGACCTTCAGACAGCTCCTATGATAGATTATGATAACCTTCAAACAGCTCCCTTAAGAGAAGATGCTGACCTGCAAACTGTTTCACCTTGCCTATGAAAATCAATATCAAATGGAAGACCTAACAAAAGCCGCAAGCGCAAAATTATCCATCAGTCAAGCAAGTATAGGAATAAATTTTGTCAAACAAATAAAGAGTATATAAATCAGCGTAGGGAAAGTTGTGGAATCCAGAGAGATCAGAGAATTTAACCGTAAATGCAAGTGTAATGAAATAGTAAGTGTGAAGGAGAGATAAAAGGAGTTTCAAAAATTTTGGAATTTGGACTCTTAAGAGGCAAAGGCATTGTATATGAAGAGTATGGTGACTGTAAAACCAATTGTTAGGAAAAGCAAGAGATATTCTGATAGAAGAACATATGTTAGAGTATATAATTTGGGTACTTTATAAACGTGTGCAACTCAATTATTTGTAAACTTTGAGAATTTCATCATGCAGGGTTGATACATATCTTCAAAAGACTAAACCCTTGGAAAAGATAGTTATTAAAGACAACAGTGTAAGTACTGGAGTATGAAACCAATTATTATCACACTAAGAACGTCAAATTGTGGACCACATTATCAAATATCTCAGAAACAAATCACATCATTCTCAGTCAACGACTGAAAAGGAATTTTGGTCCTATAACACCAGCCTTCCAGTAATGTATGCTATTTATAAATAGGAGTAGAGTAGACATGTTTAGTTTTCAATATAAAAAAAGTATTTTACAGCAAATTTGGCTTTAAAAGAAAACCACTAGAGAAAGACGCCTGTAACATGTGTACTTCGTTAACGGTACAAAAAACAAAAAGGTGATATCAAAAATGAGCTTGAAGAAAATCATAGAATAGACCAGGACAAATCAAGATTTGTACAAGATTTGATGAGAGATGATTTGAGGAAAGCTAAATAAAACCCTGGTCTAGAAGTAATCACCTTTGATATGCAGAAAATCCTGCCTCTCCACAAAATTTCGACCAACATTATGTTCTAGAAGCGAGTTCTATGACTATCACTGTGGTGTCTATCCTGGGTTCAGCGGAAATAATTTTTGTTACCTTTGGCTTGGAGGATAAGTGTGTAGAGGTGCACAAGAAATAGGTCCATGCCTAAAAATTTTTTAAAATTAATCAAGGAGAAGAAACGGACGCTTGTAGAGATCAAAACGGAAATATAAAAAATATCTTAATGTTAAAGCTAAAATTGAACTCAATAGTTCTCTTTAAAAAATCAATGATTGTTTTCTCATCTCTTGGCTAAGATTTTCTCAATGATTCAGTATTTGGAGAGAAGGAATGTGCCTTGAAACTTCAACAGCGCATGTAAACGCGTATATGTATGTACATAGTTGTCTATTTATTATTATTATTAATAATATTACCACGTCTTACTATCAATTCTGGTTACACGCAATAACTATATCAACGTCATGTTAGGCTGTAGAAAAAAAATCCCAAAGTCATTGGAACGGATTTTTTTT
>CABFVX010000288.1:280461-339749 GCA_902151425.1 Timema shepardi | reverse complement strand
GTTCTCCTCACCGCCTCAGTATTCTGATGCATGTATAAGGTATAGCTTCAACCCTTCCCCTTAACGCCCCAGTATTCTGATGCACTACCAGGGGGGGGTTGCCCCTAGCCACCAAAGTACATTCTCCTTACTGCCCTAGTATTCTGGTATACTACAGAATCATACCCCCACCACCGCGTGAACGATACCCGCGCACCTCCCCGCATCTACAAGGTATTACCTCCCACCACCGATTACCCCTTTGCGCCCTAGTATACTGGGTTTAAGCCTACTCCTTACGTTTTCAGATATTTGGTCAACAATGTCTGGAGTTCACTTAAACCGAAATGTGTTCCCCCTTAACCTGAACTTATAGGGGTAGTGAATAGTCGAGTATTGGTAGCCGAATCAATTAATTCTATTAATTAAAATTGAAGTAGTTAGATATGCGCTGCTGCATGTTTTATTGGGATTCTATTTAATAGTTTTTCTTGATACTTCTTAAGAGTTTGTGCTTTTTTTTTCAAACTCGATTACACGTTGTACATACATTCAATGATCCCTAGAACAGTCCAGACCCCTCAAACATTTTTTTAACAATCAGGAACCTTTCTTCGTTTTCATATTCGTTATCAGTTTAGCTGTCTTCTGGGCTGGAACCACCTTTCATATCCTCAAAGAAGGTCTCATTTGATGTTATTTAATTCGTTATAACTTTACAGTATGTATAGATGAAGTATTCAGTCAACGAAAGTCATACTGACATATTTTAGTAGTGCCTTGAGTGACATATTGTCCTATTCCTTGAAAACCACAAATACAGTAGCTAGACCAACGGGCCCGAAGTTGTGATGTACAGTAAGCACTGTATATTGACCGTTGACACACGCCTTGTACTTGGTAAAACTTTACCGGTAGTGTCAAGTGATGGATATTCAGGTGAGGGGTCATAGTTTGAGTTGTACAATTAGATAAAACGTTAAGTCAAAATGATTGATTGCTATGATTGTCTGTATTTGAGCATGTCAAATATGCTATATTCACACAAAAATGTTTGACTATAAGTGATGTTTAAAACCTATGAACACAAAGAAATATGCGTCAGGTTATTAAAATAAATGAAAAACCTTTTGAAACTACAGCAAAATTATAAATAGTCATGTTTAGAAAAAAAATTAGTTTCCTCAAAAAAAGTTCTGATGCAATATTCCCCTCAAGTAACTTTATAAATACACTTCTATAAAGTATAAAGTAATTGAGTTTCTACACATTGTTAAAATGGACAGATATTATTGTATTTGAGTTTATTAAAATAGCAGATTAAAATACTTGTATATTAAAATGACTGTAGATTGTTTTTAAAAATACTCTTCTTCGCTAATACACTTTTTTTTATCACCGTGCCTTACCATCTTTTCAGGTTATACGCATATATGATAAATATTCTAATGGAGTAGGATGATGAAGGAAGCATTTTAGAAGTAGTCTACCCCAACTTGTGTAGGAGGAGAATGAGAAACCATTTAGAAAAAACATACTCACTAGATTCAATGGGGACTTGAACCCTGACCTTCCCGTTTTTGGCAGGCCAGTATAACATGCGAGTGACGCCTTTGACCATTCGGCCACTGAGGGAGGTTAATTCAGTCTGCCTGTAAAGGATTTCAGCAATACCTTATCTTCAGCTTTTACTGATAACTATAAAACCGGGAATGGTCTGACTAGATACAGATCTTGAGAATCTGAAATTCAAAAAAACAAACAAGAAAATGTGGTTTCTTAAAAAAAAAATCTTACTACACATTAGGGCTGTGTGAATTTAATTAAATGAATACCCGCTTTGGTGGTCGAATGACATAATGTAGGGGTTGTCAGTCCTGTCACCAATCACCACAAATGGTGGCATGACCATAAAAATGTGAGTTTGATTTTGCCAGCTCTTACAGTAAAATAAACTTTTCTGGATAGCGTGAGCAGAAATTGTTCTAACTGGATACTTCCTGCATATCATTAGAAGCATTCCTCTTTCTTAGTGGTTCAATGAAGCAACAACACCATTGAATTCTTCCCTCCACTTCCTCTCCCAACATTTAGTTTCATCTCTGGATTCAGACAAAAGGATTGCACAATTTTAGACTAAATCTTCTTAAATTTTTTAATTTGAACAATTTTCATCATCTACGTCTGAGGCAGTTGCAACTGAATACATAATATTAATTTTGAATAAACGTGTTCAAACAGCTTGTGTTGTTTTAGATGTTAAATTGAGGAACATAATCTCTCATATTTTACAAGGTGTTGTGAATTCTTATTCTCATTCGCCACAACTGTGGCTACATTGAAAACAATATGTTGCCCACCCCTGGTATAAGTTATCACTTTCGCAATAGACTGGACAGCAGATGGTGGGGATATCGGGGTTTGAATCCTGGTTGAATGAACTGAGGGTGGCTTTTCACAAATGGTTTTACACTATCCCTCCACGT
Source organism: Timema shepardi (assembly GCA_902151425.1). Lineage (NCBI taxonomy): Eukaryota > Metazoa > Arthropoda > Insecta > Phasmatodea > Timematidae > Timema > Timema shepardi. The sequence continues at coordinate 337,284 of CABFVX010000288.1, read as the reverse complement.
AAGTGTGTGAAAATATCCTCTAAATTCAACCCTCCTCATCAATTAAACATTAAGTTAACTAGTGTTGGCCAGAAACAGAATGGGCAGTAAGACACCTCTACTAATAAAATTAAGCTTTGGATTAGCGATGAGGATGGTAGACTTCAGAGGAAGTGTAAACACTTTGCGTGGAGGAAGAGGGAGAAAAATCTGATTAAAAAACACTGTCAGGTTTGGTTTCTATCCCTGACCTCTTCACCAGTAAACCAGGCTATATGAGCTCGACGTTCAGTCTACGTGTGTTCCGAGGGAAGCTTTTCCAAAACTACCATTGAGTTGGGCTATACATCTTTAAACCTCCTTACCAAGCATATGTTCAGTTTGGACCGTAGACACCAGCGCATGATTGACACTCGCAGCTGTGGTTGAGTGGTCTCAGACATCCGGCTCACAGTACTGCTGGTCACCATGGAAAGGCTTAGGCTACATGAGATTTAAATCTCTGGTTTTTCACATCTTTTCTTCCCCCTAATGTGGACATATTAACTCTCAAATATTCTCCTCGCTCGTACTCCTCATGCTCATCGTTAACAATAAACGTTTAACAGATTCTGTGGCCAAACAGTCTAAGGCGTCACTACTATATTAGACCAGCCTGCTGATGAGGAGGAGATCAGGGCTAGAATCTCAGGTGTGTCTACTGAGGGTTTTTTTCTCCTAAATTGTTTCCAACTCTACTTTCACGCAAATTCGGAGAGATTATTTTTTAAATGCTTCCTTCCTCATTCTTACTTCATTAGAGTAACATACATGCGTACAGTCTTAACCAGAAGTAAGAAGTAGTGATTAATAAAACGCCATTAGAGTAACAATTAGAGAACTATTTGATATTGCAATATCAGTGTTGTTTATTTAAAAAACCGTTTGAAGATAGAAAATTAATAGTTACAAATTATAGAAGAAATATAGTCAAAATTTGTTTAATATGTTTACTGTCAATAATTGTTTAGTGCCAATAAAGTCAGTTTGTTCTAAATAATTATAATCTCATATATGCGTAAGCCAAAACGAAATTTTAAAGTTGATATTTTAAATTTTCTATGTGTATTTTGTGCTGGAACGAAAACCAAAACATAAATTATAAATAGAACTCGATATTTACGCTCAATTTCTGTGTGCGTTCATAGAGAGAAAGAGAAAAAAAAAGAACCTACAAGTTGTGTCAATAAACCTAGTACTTTTCTCCGCCAACCAATTACTATTTTGGGGCCCCAAGTCTCCCAGTCAAAGTAAAAACAATCTTATCCCTGTACATAAATTGAGGCGTACACTACAGATTCATTCCTTTTTAGAAAAGCGCCTTGAGTCCTCGCGCTTCGCAAACCTCCTGGTTTTCAGTTCCATAGGAGCTAGTGCCCCTTACCCCACACCACCACCACCCCCTTACGTTTATGCATGCATGGCATCCCAGTGGCATCATAAATAAAGATGGCGGCTCTGGAAGAGGTTTCCGGGAGATGTTCCATGCAATATTGGTAAAGGTGTAGGCCTTGCAAAACCGTAAACATGTCGTGGGAATCCCTGGGTAATTCCCCTTCTCATATCTCGCGGCTTGGGGCAAGAGCCACACATCTCCGGTAACTCTTCCTCGTCCCATTTTCGTAGCGTTTAGAAGACATGTGAACCTTAATTGTGTTTATAAATCTTTATTAAAACGTCTATAACTCTATTATTACCCCCTAGAACTGTCCAAACATAAATTCAGGTCTGGAATCCACACGTTTGACCACGTGGTCTAAGGCATTAGGTTATCAATAGACTTGATATTTAGAGACGGGGAGGCTGAGACTCGAATATCAACCGTGTGCATTGCGGGGGAGATTACACATGGGAGTTATGTGGTTTCTCCCAACCTTCTACGAGAGTGCAGGTGCATTTATTATAATTCCCCTTTACCATCCCTTAAACTTTAGCTAAATTCATATCATATTACCTGGGTATAAAACGGTTTAACTTAAATAAATACTAGTGCTATTAAATACTTAATCATAGGAATGTGGATAAAAATGTCAGATTTGTAGTGCATGCATCAGCATTATCATGGTAGAGTATGGTAAAACCACAGCAAAAATCGTAACTATCCAGTTCACCATCATCATCAAAATCGTTCAGGTAGAAAGTTATTCTATCACTTGGTTGCCGATACGGGGAGATGTGAGGAATTCTGAGCTCATCGCTAGTAGGATTATGGCCACTAGGGGTGCTACCTACGTTACTACCTCTGAAAGCAATGTTGATTTGAATGAGTGCAGATATCATCAGAATGCAGTATACCTTGGAGTGACAGTAGTATCCGGGTTACTCATTCGTCGAAGCACACAGCTTGGAGGCTAGTCTTCACACCATGGATACTAGTCCCTCAGCAATCTCAGACAATACATTGCCTTCAATAACATGCACTAGGTCATCGTACTCTTCGTCTTACCATCAGTCCAGGCTATCCACCTGTCCGCAGGATGAGGAAAGTAGAGCTTTGAGGAAATGTGCTTGGAGGATAGTCTTCACACCATGGATACTAGTCCCTCAGCAATCTCAGACAATACATTGCCTTCAATAACATGCACTAGGTCATCGTACTCTTCGTCTTACAATCAGTCCAGGCTATCCACCTGTCCGCAGGATGAGGAAAGTAGAGCTTAGAGGAAATGTGCTTGGAGGCTAGTCTTCACACCATGGATACTAGTGCCTCAGCAATCTCAGACAATACAGTGCCCTCAATAACATGCACTAGGTCATCGTACTCTTCGTCTTACCATCAGTCCAGGCTATCCACCTGTCCGCAGGATGAGGAAAGTAGAGCTTAGAGGAAATGTGCTTTGGGTGAGAAACCATTTAAAGCCCCATTAAACACACTCTGCTGGTATTCAAACCCCAACCTTTCACTCGTTGACGATAATGATGCTTTACTCACGTTATCAGATGTGTATTATATCACCTATCTGAAGATTCTAAATGTTATGAGATATACTTTCATGTGTTCATACGCCTGAAGGTGTATTATTATTCAGACGTCATTTTTGATGTGTTGTGGTTTGTAAAAGCTCTTAAGCTAACCAATGACCTGTCATTAATGTTTTTTGGTTTAAATTTGCGTGCTAGATCTTCTAAGTATGGCAACCATACACGTGGTCACGTGTTTCAAGCTGAGGAGCTCTCATTGCACAAGGTCACCTTTTAAGGTGAGTTAAGAGTGCAAGTCTCAGCTGTTTGCACCAGAAGTGAGCTTTATAATACTTAGAATGTCTTCATACTCTATTCATACGTGTGTGCTTACTTCCACTAAATAATTGTCCTATTCCATACTCTCTATATTAAGGGGTTAATATCCCTGGTGTTAGATGCATTTCTTAAGGTGGGATGGACGGAAACTCGATTCAAGTTCCAAATTCTTACAGTTTCAATAGTAATAAAAAAAATGGAAAAAATAAATAAAACTTTACTTCTGTCAATAAGTTTAGTTTAATTTTATACAAATAATATTCTGAATCATTCTTTAATTTTGCCATCGACACTGTGGCATTTGAACAGAAACTTTATAAATAAAAACTCCAAGATTCCCATGGCAAAACTACCTAAAAAATTGTTTGGATTATCATGTGTAAGAAATTAAGCTAAACGGGTATATTGTAGAAGGTATTTGGCACCGTATTATTTGTTTATGAACTGCAAAAATAATTATCTAAGCTCGCGTTTTCTTCTATCTCACCTTAAAATGTCTAAAAAGTATCATCTTTATTACTCATAAATCAAAGTGTCAGTCTGTATCTATGTTACTTAAGATTTCTGGAACTGCTCAATAAATTGATATGCAGTTTTTTATATTATGTATATTTTTACTGGTAAGGTTTTAGTTTATTGATCAAAGGAATTAAATCAAATAAAATGGATATTTTTCGAAGATTTTGTTTTAAAATAATGACTATTTTAGACAAGTTCTAAGCACCATTCTGCACTTACATGTGCATAGGTCCTATCCTGACTAATTTTTTAATTCCCTTAGTCTACTTGATTTACCTATCCATGCTCTCCAATAAAAATTTAATCATCTATCATTTTTCTGCGTAATTTGAACCCACCCACTTAAACAGTGTAGTGGTATCTGTTTACAAGTAAACAATCTGAAAAACTGTGTCATAGAAGCGACTGTCACTACAAATTGCTTTACGGGAGAATGTGTCTTGATGCCAAGAATACCCATGATTCCGCCAGACCTGCCCTTCCAGTTTAAATACATGCGATTTCCTATCAAGGTGTGCTATGCGATGACCATCAACACATCGCTGGGTCAAACCCTGAAGGTGGCAGGCATTGATCTCTGCCGCAAGTGTTTCTCACATGGACAACTATATGTGTTGTGTTCCCGTGATAGCTCCAGCAAAAAATTGTAAATGCTAACTTTTAATGATAAAACCAGTAATCTCGTTTAAAAAGAGACTCATCATCAAATTTTATTTTATTTATTCCAGCTACTACAAATATTCTCTGTTTTAATCTTAAAACAGACATAATTATACAACATTGATTTTTTTGTATTCTAAAGATACACCTTTTATCAACACCAAATTTGTCATAATGGTAATTTCTACGTTGCCTGATTTCTTCTCTGTGCAGGAAATTTAAAACTCTAGGATTATAAACGTTTTAATGAAACTATTTTAAAACTGACACTAGCGCGAGTGAAGCTACGGGCAAAAGTTAATGGTTTATAAAATCATGGTATTTTAATTGCAAAGAAGATACTTAAAAATGAAGATTTTTTCCTTGAATACTTTTCCACTCTCCCTCCACTCAAGTGCAGGTACACTTCTTAAACATTTAACCTTCCTCATCCCTGATACATTATCGTAATTATTAAAAATCTTATTATAAAGGTACTTAAATGTATGTTGTTGAATAATCTTCATATGTGAACTCCTTACAGAAGATTTGGCTCAGCACCAGCGCATTCATCTGGCTTGTTTTAACCGGATGGTTGGGACTTCATTTCAAATTCCTGTCAAGTGAAAGGTGAGAATGTTTTAAATAAAAGCTAGTACTTTATTTTTCTCGCGGGAAATTTACTAGTAACTAATATTTGAAAATTTGTTTAAAATGGGTATTCGAGGAGTGTATTTTCTATTAAAGATAAGAATGTATCTTTTTTACTAATTAATTTTAGGGTAGTTTATTGACGATTGATTTAAAAAAATATTATGAGAATTTGGTTCAAAATTTATATTTGGAAATTATTTCATATAATTGTCCAAATAATGTTTGTTTCTTTATGGAAAACTTACTGAGGGGTAGCACACTTTTGAAAACTCTCTCACATACTATAAAAGACTAAATTTTAAAGTATGTAGGCCTACGATTGTGCCTTACCATTCATTATTTTCTTTCTCCATGTTTGTGCGGATTAATATCCTCTAATCATCCTTTCTGATCCTCAACCCTTAAATTAACTCTTTAGTACTCTAGTGTTAAACGTAATAACAAACTGAAAAGTCCACCCATGCCCCTTACTGGCTTGTTGCTCGCGTGTGGTTGCGTATGAGGAAGTAGGAGAGATGCGGGTTGTTTACATATGTGGGAAGCGCGGAATGGGGAATGAGATGGTGTGCTACCCCCACACTCAATATTACTGCTGCATGCTACACATTTCTATTTTATAAACACTCAAGTGTACGGGCCAGACAGAGTCGGGTGGGAAACAGGACTAGGGAGGGGAGGTATGTATCTCTTTTGAGATCTCTGGGAAGGTTTCGAATTTCGAAAACTGATGTAAAATTAAATACTCGGCTGCATTATAGCTCCTTATTTTCAATATGAAATACACTTTAATTACTAGATATAGCTATTTTTTCCCTCTCTTCCTAGAAAAACAATGTGATCATGTTTTTATGTACTTGTATGTATGTATGTATGTATGTATGTATGTATGTATGTATGTATGTATGTATGTATGTATGTATGTATGTATGTATGTATGCATGCTTGTATATATGTGTGTATACATGCATTTTTGTATATATTTATATATGCATGAACCTATATGTATGTGTGCCTGTGGGTATGTATGACTATACGTATGTATGTATGTATTTACTCGTGGTTAGTCACTAATCATTATGTATGTGTATATGTAAAGATGTATGTGTATATGTAAAGATGTATGTGTATATGTAAAGATGTATATGTAAAGATGTGTGTGTATATGTAACGATGTATGTGTATATGTAAATATGTATGTGGTTATGTATTTATATACACATGTTTATTGTAATATTTAAACAAATTGGATATTATTATGATAAACCTTTCCCAAAGGTGATCTCTATGTTGTTTCTTTTAGATATCTCACTCCGCTGTGATTTCTACTTAAGAACTATCCAAAATGGGGCTGTATATATTTATCTTTTATGGCCTCGAGATGATATAAAGAATTGGCCAACACATTTGTATGCACCGCATCTTATTCCCGAGCCAGGCTATTCACATATTCTAACCAATAAGGTAGGGACCGGAAAGGTAGAATTTAGAAGAAATGCACCCGCAACGGTGGAGCAAACCCTATTGAAAAATCATCTAAGTCTAATGAACCCCGACCTGCCCTTAATGGGCCAGCCAGACAAGATGACACTTGTGCGTCTATTCGAACACTCACAATTTTTAAGTTCCAGATGGCCCTGCTCCGATATAACTGGTGGGTATAATTTGTGGAAAGGCTCACCTTGCTATCTCCATGTCAATAATACTAGCTATAGCTATGAACGACTAGGTGTGTCTGCATATCATGTTAAATTACTTTGTTTGTAAGTCGAGTGATGATGGAACATATCAACTCTCAAAATATATCTCATAAAAATATTTAAAGTAAGACAAATAATTTGTGTTTTTTTTATAAATATAAAGTAAAACAAATAATGTAATATTAAGAGGGCCGCCACCTACAGCAGCACTGAGACTCATTGCACACTTTCATAAACCCGGGATACTTAGTAAGTGTGTTCTTTATTTCAAAAACTCGCCTCGGTGGCGTAGTTGGCTAACGCGCCCGTCGTGTTGAGCTCGACTGCTGAGGACGGGGAGATCGAGGTTCGAATCTCAGTCGGGTGAACTAAGGGTGGCTTTTCCTAAATGGTTTTCCACTCTCCCTCCACGCAAATGCGGGTTCACTTCCTATAATACAACCTTCCCAATTCCCAATACATTAGCGTAATTAGTACTTAAAGCGTATAACCCGAACGGGTAGTAAGACGCGGTGCTAAATAATAATTTATTTCAAAACATGATTCACGCCAAGATGGAGGTGACCGTTATCAACTTGTCTCTATACTCCTAGAGAATTAAAAACCTAGCACTTGGAAGTTTTATAATAATTTTAAAAATGATTAAAATTATGAAAGTAATCATTTTCAACGACGTTTCATGTGAAGTGTGGTAGTTCTGCGATTAAAGTAAGTGGTTAAATCATAGATATATCCTTCCTCAAACAAATAAGAGTCCTTATTTGGCAGGCTCACAACAAAGAATTGTTTTAAAAATTTTGAAGCCTCAGAACCGCCATTTTCAAAAGAAATATTGCAGTGTAAGGCCTTTTCCCTTGATATAGGTGGGTCTCTTAAGAGGTATCTCTTATCACAATATACTAATAATGATAAGAGTAATAATAAGTTGTCTTGCTGCTTTTGTAGTCTTTGCTGAAAGCCGGTTTCACAAATAACTGCCTACTAAGTTAGTAACAACAAGCTCAAGAAATCATAAAAAAAAACTTTTCATCGTCGCTGTAAACATAGGGAAAGGGGGAAAGTAGGGAGGGAGGAAAAGTTTCCGATGCTCTATAATCGAGATGGCGGTGTTGAAGGCAAGTCTAGGCCTCAGAGAGAAGAGGTCTATGACAAAGTGCGCTGCCAAGCACCCCGGGCTGCCGCGCGATACAACAGAGAGGGGGTGGGGAGCGACAATGTGATGCTGGGCGATGATTTCAAACACTCCCCCCTTCTCTCCCTCGCCCCTTTGGACCATTGTTTCTAGCCCGGCTGGCTCTTTACTCTGTGAGAAGTCCGCCGCATCATTTGTAACTGTCCTCTGGACCACTCTGTCTCATTACTACTCTCCTCTCGACTCCACTACAAGAAGGCACGCAAAAACTGTTCACGCTACAGCCTGTTCTGCAACATTGTTCACCGTGGAATTTATTATTATTATTATTATTATTAGCACCGCGTCTTACTACCCATTCGGGCTATACGCACTTACGCTAATGTGTAATGGTAGGGTGATTGTGAGATGAAATGGAGGACCTACAGTTTAACGTGGAATCCGAACCACGGTGGAGGCCTGGCATTCCTCACATTCACAAGATGTCTTGTCAGAGGTGAAGGAAGGGTTTGGTAATCAGATAAATCTTTGCCGGGACCGAGGATTGAACCCCGGCCGCCAGCATAGAAGTCTGACACCTTACCCCTAGACCACCAGGTCACCTGGAATTTATTAAGAGCGCTTTTAACGAAAATGCTACATTTGCTATATATATGATTTTATGGATACATATATTCATCAGGTTTTATATATAAAATACACCGTAACTTGTGCAAAATATTAAAAGTGAAGGATTGCTTTGCAATTCTAAATAATGTTCAAAAAATATTTATTAGTAATTCTACATGTTGTTATTGGAAAACTATTGCATCGCGTTTAAAAATAGTTTATAGTTTTAAAACAAACATTTAAGTAAACCTTTTCAAAGTGTCTTCCTCTTGTCTATATGGTTTTAAAATACACTAAGGCCTCTTTCTCCACTGATTCAATATCCGTGGGCACGTAACCATGGTAGATCCAGGAACGTATTACCCACGGATATGGGGGCTCTACTGTACTTATATGATTTGAAAGCTTAAAACTTTTATACAAATCTCTGTTATATTTATTCTACACTGTAAATATTAATTTATTCCTGTTAATGTTGTTTGTTTGAGAAAATAAACTAGTAACTGTTTTTCCTCAAAACGTACTCAAAATACATTTGAAATTCTTAACGGTCAATTGCTGCTCGGGTGACCTGGTGGTCTAGAGGTAAGGTGTCAGATTTCTGTGCTGGGGGTCTGGGGCTCAATACTAGGTCCCATCACAGATTTATCTGATTACCAAACCCTTCTTTCACCTCTGACAGGACGTGTATTAATTACAACTTGTGAATGTGGGGAATGCAAGACCTCCACTGTGGTTCGGATTCCACGCTAAACTGAAGGTCCTACATTTCATCTCACAATCACCCTACCATTAAACATTAGCTTAAGTGCGTAAAACCCGAACGGGTAGTAAGACGCGGCGATAATAATAATAATAATAATAATAATAATAAAATAATAATAGCTGCTCATTGTTTAGAAAGTGAACGTTTAGTTGATTATTGAAATCGTTTAGGGAAATGGTTTTCATTTGGTAAGTTCTTAGATTATTTACACATTACACGTCTATACATACAATTATAAAATTAATGGTTTTCTCCCAGATTTCGTTTGATAAATGTTTAAATTAATTAATACTATAATTGAAGAAAATCTCTTAAATATATAATAAAGATATATCATTGCAAAAAAATACTTTAATTTATTTAGTATTAAAATTAAGATTAATATCATCTCAAGCTATATGTTGATATACTTAGTTATATATTAAAGATTTTTACTAATTATATAAATATACAAATACATATTATTGATATTATTTTTTGCCTTTAGTAGCAGTAACTTAATCTAGTTAATTATTTCTCACAATATATTTGTAAAGTTATTGGTAAAATTTAAGATGATTGTGAGAATTAGTTTTAAGATATTAAGTTAGCTACCGGCATTAAAGGCAAAAAATAATATTAATTATATGTATTTGTATATTTATATAGTTAGTAAAATCTATAATATACAACTGAGTATACCAAAATATAGCTTGAGATGATTTTTTTTTATCTCAATTTGAATACTCAATAAATTAATGTATGTTCTCGCAATGGTAAAAAGTCTCGTACAAAGTGAAGATGTTCCATTTGTGACATGACATTACTAAGTATCGCGGGAGTATAAGTACGCCACCTCACGTCAACATAGTCAAAGGAACGAGAGGCAGATACACGTTCAGAGCCCCGAGCCTGGTCCTACCTTCTTGTCTTCATGGCTTTATCTCCTCCACTCCACTAATGTGTCCGCTATCGCATCGGGCGGCCTTATACGTGACCTCACGTGCCAGCAAAAATTTTGCTACGTTTCCTATAGTTCATAATGCCTTAGTATGTAATGACGCTACGTGCCAACAAACTACACTAAATTATCTATAGTTGATACTGTATGTATGTATGTATGTATGTATGTATGTATGTATGTATGTATGTATGTATGTATGTATGTATGTATGTATGTATGTATTTTTTTTTAGGAGGAAAAATCTTTCAAAGACACAGCTCATTTGAAAGTGTGATGGTCGGTAGTGTGGGATTTCCACCCACTAAAAAACCTCCTCTCCTCTTTCCCCGCACGTAGTTGCAGGGAAGACTTGAGTCGTAACTGCGTTAGCATTACTTCAACCCAGTCCGTGTTGCGTCGTTTGACGTCCGCTCCTGTTTCACTGGTCCCTCTCTGAGGTCTTTTCTTTAAGGAGGCGCTGCGCGTAGGCAGCGATTTCCTTCCAATTTTCTTCCCGCTGTAGCATATGGATCACTAGGCTCGTAGGATCGAGAGTTTTGCCAATGTTTGTTTCGGTTTTGGCACTGCAGTTCTTCCCGTGCTCGCACTCAAAAAACGTGTGCTCGGCGTCGTCGATTTTGCCCGGGCAGTACTTGCACCTCGGAGTGTGGTGTAAGCTCATTTTATGTAGATATGCGTTAAACGAACCATGTCCGGTCAGCAGTTGGGTTAGGAAAAAGTCGGTTTCGCCATGGTTTCGAGTGATCCAAACTTTGATGTTCGGGATCAGGTGAGCTGTCCATCTGCCCTTGTCGCAGTCCTTCCATCTGTTTTCCCATTCCTTCTGCGTTTCTGCCTTCACTCCTGCTCTGGCCTTGGTCGTGTTGTCACCTCTTGTTTTGAGGTAATAAAGTTTTACTCTCTCCGATGGTAGTAGGTCAATAGGTGGTGGCACCGCTATAACCAGTATGGCTGCTTCGGAGACCGTGCGGTAGGCACAGGTCACCCTGAGGGCCCCTCGCCGTTGTACTGCCGCTATCTTACGCTGATAGGTCTTTTGCTTCGGGATATCTGCCCATATTTCCGCTCCATAGAGCAGGATTGAGTGGAGTTCTTCCAGGAGAACTCTTCTCTTTTTTGTTCGTGGACCCATTGTGTTGGCCATGATTCTTGATAGGCTGGATACCGTCTTACTGGCTTTTATGCATGCCCTTTCTAAGTGTTCGCGAAAGGTCAGCTCTTCATCTATCATCACTCCCAGATAGCGCAATGCCCTAGTGGATGTCAATGTTGTCACGCCAATGTCTACGTTAAAGGGCTTAGGAAACCATCTCTGACGCGTCAGCCCAACCATCCCCGTTTTTTGTTTGGATAGTCTTGACTGGAGTTCTTCAATCCAGGTTTCGACGGCGTCAATGGTCGACCGGACCAGGAGTTCGGCCTCCTCAACGCTGTCCACCACTACTGTGGCCGCGACGTCATCAGCGAAACCCGTTAGCCATACTTGCCTCAATACAGGAATCTCCAGTAGTTCGTCGTAATTTTCGTTCCATAGGTCAGGGTCCATGAACGAACCCTGTGGTACGCCAGCCGTTATCGGGTATTCTTGGGGGCCTTCTGTGGTTTTGACAATTCACGTTCTTGCGTCAAGATAATCCTCAACTATGGCCAAGTTCTCTTTTTTTATGTTGAACCGATGCCCCAGTGCACCCAGGATGACATCCCATCTCGCGCTGTTGAAAGCGTTTCTTACGCCGAGCGTGAAGAAGATGCAGACTTTGTGAGATATAAGGTTACCAGACCACACCTCGGCTGTAATCCCTATGATCTTCTTAATCGCGCCGATCGTCGATCGGCCCCTTCGAAAGCCGTGTTGATTTTCGGCGAAGCCACCGACGCGGTCGATGTCGTTTCGAAGTCTCGCCTGTATCAGCTTTTCGAGCAATTTACCGGCGATGTCTAGCATGCAGAGTGGCCTAAAAGACGAAGGTGTTAAGGGGGTCTCTTCCCTTTATCAAGGAGGACCAGTCTCTGGCGCTTCCAGACGGTAGCAAACGTGCCGGTTTCAAGGTACGCGTTATATGCATTCAGCAGTAGGTCCGGGAATTCTTGGGCTATGATCTTAATCACTGACATTGGAATGCCGTCGGGGCTGGGTGCCTTCCCTGTTTTGAGAGTCCTAACTGCATCTTGCAGCTCCTTGGCTGTGAAAGATGAAACTTCACACCTATTTGCATAATGCCTTTTTTCTCGTGGCGGGTGTTTTGGAAACAAGTCCGCTACACTGCTGTTCATTATGGCCGGGGTTTTGGTGCTTCTGGTGAAGCCTTTCCGAGTTTTTTTTAACTACAATTTGGTAGGCTTTACCCCAAATATCCTGTTCAAGATCGTTGCTGATTTCCTTCCACAGTGTCACTTTGCTTGCCCTAATGGTATTATTCAGTTCCTTTTTGGCCTTTTTGTACTCGCTAGAGTATGAGGCATGGTCAAGGGTGAGTTTTGCAACTCTCGTTGCTCAACGACGAAGTTTAAGACATCTCTCCCGGAGCTTCGCGATTTCTGATGTCCACCAATATACCGGCCTGTGAGAGCCCTGGTTTTTCAGACGTGGCATAGAGGCGTCACAAGAGGTGGAAATGGCCTTCATCGTTGTCAGAACCATTTTCTCCGTCTCGCTACTAGCGTTGTGAGTCGGGTGGAATTTGAGAGTCGACCAGCTTCGCGAAAGGGACGCTCGTAGATCCTCTAAGTTGAGCTTTTTAGCGTTCCACCTCCGTTCATCAGGGTGTATGTGTGTATGTATGTGTGTTATGTATGTATGTATGTATGTATGTATGTATGTATGTATGTATGTATGTATGTATGTATGTATGTATGTATGTATCTATGTATGTATCTATGTACGTATGATTAGATTATTTCAATCGTGTGGTTAATTTTAGTCATAAAGATGATTGGTAACCAAGCTAGTTAAATTAAATTTAGAACGATTCACTTGTTGTAATTAAAATAAAATAAGTGAGATTTTATAATTTACATATTAATTTTATTCTTGTAAAAAAAATACTAAATTTTCCTTACTATAAACAATGATTAAAAAACTAACTTAAGACCCTCAATCCTCTCGGAAGAAAATGTAAGAAAAAACTTAACCCCGTTTACCCCCTTAAACTTATAAGTAATTTAAGGATGCCGCCTAAATAAGTTTCTTGTAGTTGACACTGTCTTAGTTTGTAAAAAGACGTTACGTGCCATTACACTTCAATATAGTTGGCTTTACCTTGTTATTACTGTCGTCACGTGTCAGATCACCACAATTATGTTTTCTATAGTTGACTCTACCTTAGTTTGAGATAAAGTCGCGTGTACCTTCAACGGCTTTCACTTCACTTACTTTAGCTGATACTGCATTCAACCAACAATATTTTATATTTTATGATAATTCAGCATGGGATGTCACTTTCGTATCATTTCCAATTAATATAGGTAGAGAATATAATGATTTATACAACTTTTATTCTTATTAAAAAGTATCAAAATATACTTGACCATCAGGATGTTCTTTGAAAGCGTATTTTTTTTGCAACTAAAACATTTTTCTTCAATATTACAATGATCTTATGGTTTTTAATATTTAAAATGTCACGTCTGAATTCCCTAAGGGAGCCTATTTGTTTATCTAATGAATATGTTTCCACACTTGTTAATTTTTTTCATAATAGGAGTCAATATATATATAAATAAACATTGGTTTGTAATAAGTCAAATTTACGAAACCATAGTCGTTGAAATGGTAGATAAAATCGGTGATAAATATTATGTCATAAAACTCAATTCAACGTAGATATAGAAATGGGTAATATATTTTTTTTTTTAAGTCTTTATCTTTTGTAATTTTCTCTCCGAGGCAATGAAATTACACAGCCATTACGTCTCTCGTGACAACCTATCCCCTCACCCCCCTTGCTCTTTACTTTCCTCGCTGCCCCTCCGGGCGGCAAGTCTGCAAGTCACGTCATTTGTTCCCTCCATATCTCATTATTATTGGTGCTGGTTGGCTAATTACTCCAGCACTGCCTATCGGCGCTGCCAACATGGACGACGTTATCTGCCAGCCGCAAACTCTACCTCCCCCATTCCCCCTTAACCCGCCACCCACCCTTTCTCTCTTTAACACGCACGTACATCCGTTTCAATGTCTCCCTCTTACGTTCTCACTTGTATTACAACCCCCTTCCCGTGGTCTGCACTGATTTGCATGAACGTGGCACTACAATATATATATTTTTATAAAGGTGGGAAGAGTGATGAAAACAAGAGAACATTGCACGCGAGTTACATGGTGACCAACATAACTTGGCATGTACCAAACATGAGAATTAACGTTGTTGAACAAACGATACAGCAAACTCAGTAATTAGCATTCGAATTGCGGTTTTCGGGATTCATATTAGTTGTTGGAGCTCAATCAATGTTCTGGTTTTGAAACACTATTATGAACCGGGGAAGGTAATCAAGATATATTAAGGGGGAGGGGGGAGGGAGGTTGTAGGAGGTAGGGTGGTGCCAAATGACTATGTTATCCCCCCTCCCAGAAAATGCACTTATAAACGCTTCCATGAATAGGTAACGTAATACAAACATAACAATTGGATGTATTCACCTTATTCCAGTGAGTTTTTGATCTAAAAATTCTAGAACATTTAATCATAAGGAAAAGTATTTATTCGTACAGGTTTTAATTTTTTACATTAAAATACCAACATATCCTAGCAACAGCCGACTGGGAAACCTCAACGTTAGTGACTCATTCAACCGCCTAGCGCTTTAGTCGATACGTGAGTGAGAGAAGAGAACTGTAATCGTTGTTACTGCAATCGGGAACGTTTCAAAGCGTTCGTTCCATTAAACTAAGGAGACAGTTTTCTTGAAAAAATCTCTCACATCCTAAGTTCCACCAGACTTAAGACAAACTTGTATTTCGAATGGTGGCCAGGTGGTATAAGGCATTAGAGTCAAGCTTCACCTAGTAGAATGGGGGGTGTCACTGGTCATATTCCAGCCAGAAGGGGTCTTTATATTGTTTTTTTTAGCTTATCTTTAAACTTTTGCATGTGAATTTATTTTAAGCCTACCTATACATTAATAGACTCATAGCTCCAGGGTTAAGCATACACATAGGTTTTTTTTTTAAATTCATTCGTGGTCGCATGGTCTAATGCAGGGGTCGGCAACCTTTTTGTGCTCCAATCAACTTTTACATTTATCAAATGTCCCGTGGTCATCCTTCTTTTCTTCACTCTACTTTTGTTTCGTTTATCTATATATCTTGTATTTATTCCTTAAATTCAATATTTCCTCCAATACTTATGTCGCTGCCTTAATAGAAAATACATAAAATAACTCAAATATAGGTCTACACCTCGTTTATCCTGAAATGTAGCAGTCTTAGCTTGCCTGATTACACTATGCCCCTATCTAATAAGCTGTACCATAGTGAAATAATGTAAGGTAAGACTCCCTTGTCGTGGCAGTGTAGTTTTATTACGCGATAGAAATAGACCGGTCACTCGTTATCGACCTTTTGCCGAACCTTGGTCTAACATGTCAATCTTGCGTTTGACTGGATTACCGGTTACGGTGAGATCAGGATTAGAATAATAGTTGGATATACTGAAGATTTTATTTCCTGAATATTTTCCCACTCTCCTTCCAAGTAAATGTGGATACATTACCTTTAAAACTATACCTTCCTAACCCTTATTACATTAGCTTAATTTATGTTTTGGTAGAGTCCAAACTGGTATTAAAAGCCGTTTCACACGAGGCATCTATCACCCGTCAACTATCGCTCTGATGATTAACATACGGGTAATAAGACATGGTGCTAAATAAAAAAATATAGAGGTAGATTGGGGGCTTCACAAAAAGCAACTAAGTTGTGCCTCCCACCCCCTCGCCTCATTTTTGATTTGTGGAATAGTTGACCGTGAGGACAACTATCACCCACCCAGCAACTGCTTGGTTAATCACGTGTTTATATGGTGTTATTCACACAGGACAACAATCGCCGGCCAGTACCCCAAGTGAAGTAAGAATGAAAGCGCTTGTTGAATTTAATTCTTTGTAAGGTAAGATATCTGATTATCTATGGTTGGCTTGTTTTTGACTGCATAGTCTTTAATACATATTTATAATTAGTATATACTTCACTAGAAATTTATTTAAACCTATCATAAGTCATGTAAAGGGATAACGGATTTTCAACCATAGCTTTCGACCCTTTTAAAAGATATTTCCATCTTTTTTTACTATTATTATTAAACATCTGGATTAAATTGATTTATATTAAGGCATGAAAGTACCATCAATTCCAATGAAAGAATATTCTGATAATTAATTAATATGTAGTTAAAATTATATCGTTTGACGCCATTGCTCATACGATGGTACCGTGCCTGCCACTGAGATAAGGGGTTCCTGGTTCGATTCCTGGCATAGCAAAAAAAAATATCGTTGTTGAAATGTGGATGTCCCCTTTCAAAGTGATGAATTGGCGTCCGGGGGTTGGGTAGTGTGTCTGTTATAGATGTAAGTAGCTACAAAAAAGAACCTTGATCTCCGAGTCCATACTAACTGATCTATTTTTTCGTGTACTCTGGTTAATTTGGTACTGACTTTTCTTTTACAGAGCGGAAATTTACCGGTAATTGTTGTCGAGCGATAGTTGCCTCATGAGAAATTGCTCAGTGATAGTTGCGTTGTGTGAAACGGCTCAACGATAGTTGACGGTGATAGTTGCGTTGTGCGTTATGGCTCTCAGACGCGATGAAAAAAACACTAAAAAAACACACAAAACCCTTGAGGTATTTACACATAGCTTTAGACTAAATCATGTTTTGTGTTTATAGTTCTGTAATATTTATCGTCATTCATAATAACGATCCATAATGTATCGTTTAGTATTATCTTGCTCAATACATATAATATGGTTGTTTACCTGACTATTGTCCTAGTTTTTAATCATAAACTGGCCCAAATATTATTTAAAGGTTTCCCACGACATCGCCGAAAACATGTTTTACTCAAGCTTGACCACAAACCTTTCTCCATGATGGAATGCATTGCCCTTCGACCAAACAAATTTAGCAAATTAAAAAAACAAAACAAGTCCACAATAAAGTGTATGAGTGCGTGTCTGAGAGACATGATGAATGGTTGATTGATTTGTCCCCACGTCATTAGTAAACGAATTAGGAGGTTAGACTCTATGGTGATAAAGAATTTTATTATTTTCGAGATATTTGATATTATTATTATTATTATCATCGCATCTTACTACCCGTTCGGGTTATACGCACGTACGCTCATATGTAATGGTAGGGTGATTGTGAGATGAAATGGAGGACCTATAGTTTAACGTGGAATCCGAACCACGGCCAAGGCCTGGCATTCCCCACATTCACGAGATGCGTTGTCAGAGGTGAAGGAAGGGTTTGGTAATCAGATAAATTCTGTGCCGGGACCGAGGATTGAACCCCGGCCGCCAGCACAGAAGTCTGACACCTTACCCCTAGACCGCCAGGTCACCTACTATTTGATATTAACCCGTAATACGGCATCTAATAAAGTGATACGGTTTTATATTGAAATATTGCCCTGTAATTGAGCATTATTTATAATAACATCTGGGTTTATGAGGATGACGCGCACATGCCTTACTACGCACTTGTACACGGTGATGTTACCTGATTATATATGATACTTATAATTATGAAATGAGCAGGATTTTTGATGCTGCACACGATTTATTTATATGATTACACCTTTGGTATTGAAGATATGATATAAAATGACACAGTTTTTGTTAAATTACGGATTGTTTTTGTGTTATATTACACGTTCCGCGTTCTGAGTACTGTGTGCTGTGTATATTTGTGTTACTACTTCACTATATGAATTCATACGCACAAGCTGCTTATATATGACCTACCACTTGCCTCTTGGACCCCTTGTCTCAAGTATCAAAACTAATTAATAGAAAAACTTCTGGCAGCCTGATGTTGTGAAGGCTGGCATTCTATTGGTTAGAAGGAGCCAGCATGTCAGATGATTTCGCTAAATACAACGGAGTTGATCTTTACTAAAAACGTATATATTTTAAAACGTAATGTATTGAAATTATTTCTAAAAGCGCGTGATTCTCCATGGATGAAGTACTAAAAGAATATTTTACATACCGTTCTTTAAAGAAAAAAACACTTCATCCATGACTTTTTAAATATATAAGAGAGGTCCAAAACAGTATCATTACAATTCACGGGCCAAAGACAATTAAGGATACACCAGACCAACAGCCTCTAGGTTAAAACGGCTTCGTTCCGTGGGAGATATTGAGTCCTTAAACACGGGTATCGCTAGTCGCCTTCAAGGGGCATTTTTATTTTAAAATAAATAAAAATCTCATTTTAAACGTAGTTCCAATGGAGAGAGGTAGACAACTATCCTTCTCGAGTCAATCAATCGTCCAGTTTCCACAAAGCTAGGTTCGGGTAGACACCCCATCCCACGCTTCACAACAACTACCTTACAAAGAGTATACACAGACTGAACATTACAAATCCAATGGTCCCTTTATGATGAACATGTTAAAACTGAGTCGTTTAACAAGTGCACATGAAGTGTTTTCATCAATGAGCAATGACATCAGCGAACCCCTGTGTTGATGATGGACTCAACCTGGCTCAAGGAGTGCGGCGAAACTTCCGTAAGGTTGAGGATCTGGTGTATCCTTCCTCGTCTGTAGCCAGGGCTCACTTGAAAAGGCGGGACTCTCAGGAGAAGAAACATTAAACAAAGTCTCATATATATATAATGGACACTGAGAAAGAAAGTATTGGCTAGCAAAGGATTGCATGAAGTGAAAGTGAATATGAGTGGGACCCGCTCCGGGGGTCTGATGGTCTCAGGTGTCAATCTCGAAATAGACTGGTACTGCCGATGATTAGGAGGTTGGGGTTCGACTCACGGTCAAGTGTACTGAAGATGGTCTCTTCTAAAGTGCTTTTACACTCTTCTTCCATGCAACTGTAGGTACACTTCTTATACATTCAACCTTACCCACCCCTACCCCTCTATATATGTATTTGAAATTATTTTTTTTATTTTGTCCAAAAAAGGTTTTGCCATAAAAACTGCAACAACACCGGCCATTTTTCGCGTTCCCTTCCAACCCACCTTAAATTTATTCCGTAGTTTTTCATACCGTCAATTCTTTCCTCATCTCATACACTAAAAATAAGTGAAGACATCCAGTAATTTTACAATCCACGACATTTTTAGATAAAAAAATACGTTCTCTAAATAAATGAAAGGAGTGACGGAGGAGAGGGGAACGTCCAACGCCTCCAAACAGCCTAAGGCAACCCTGGCTACATGCCAGTACACACTCCACTTTTATACTAAGCTGTGTGAGTTTACGAATTTACCTATCAATGGCTAGGGGTCATCCATAGATTAGGTAACATAGGCGCCCGCATTAACAGGCAAGGGAAGGTGAACTTGCACCCTCCCCCCGAAATATTCAATTTAATTTAATACATAAAATTTTACAATAAAGCATTGTTAACATTTTTTAATCTTCTAGTTTGCCTTACAATTTTTTTCTTCAAACAAACAGCTATAAATCAATTCGGTAAATACCGAAGATGCTTTCCAATTCTATTTAAGTGGTAGTTTTTTAGGTAATTCTGTGAAATGAGTTAAATTATAAGATCGTATCATGTTTAATCATTTCAAAGAGGTTTATTTTACCTCACTAAAATAATAATTTCTCCAAATATTTACCTTCCTAGTGCTTTCTTCTTAAAAAAAATTACCTAAACTTAGTTAATCATTGTATAATGTATAATAATGAATAATATATTAAATTTTTAAATAATTTTAAATTTAAGTTTTTATTTTAAATGTATAATATTTTATTTTTATAAGGGCACTAGGTGGTTCAGGTTGAAGCTAAAACCTGCTCCATGCAATTTCTGTATTTTTGGTATATTTAATGCCAGTACCTACAGTAGGTTTTCCAGGTGCGTGCGTATGTGTGGGTCGGGAAATATATGTTTCCCCCTCCTGGAAAAAACTATGTGGGCGTAGCGGTTTTTTGACCCCACCACCCGAAGTAACACCAAGTAAACATTTGTCCTGACACCTCTCCCCTCAAACCTGTGCTCCGTAACTTCTCACATCAAGAGTGAATATCATTATTTCACAGGGAAGTTATCTTCATGTGTGATTACTAACGGTGAAAACATGTAAAATATTACTTTTTTTCCCACATTAAAATACAAGTATGTGATTGGTGTTAGGTAACACTGTGGTATATGCCTATGTAACACCATAAATACATTATAGCTCGTCCCTCCTTCCTCTTAACAGTGTCACGTGGCTTATGGATAACCTCTTGAACGTAATAAATTCTTTTTAAATGTCTGACTACCAGTCAATTAATTGTCTATTCCTCTCACAGTAAAATTGTCTTTTAGTCTGTTATTTTGTGAGCTCTTGTGTTATTTTAGCTAACATTTTTATGATGAATCGCTACAACTCATCTTACCTGCATCAGTGGTAATGTGGTCTAAGGCATCAGTTTCACAATATACAGGAGTGTTGGTAATGGGAGGTTTGTATTCGAATCTTGGTCAGGTACAAACTAGTTTGTTTATCACGTGCTATTTATAATTGGTCTTCTTATTCTATCTCCATGATAGTACAATTGCATTTCTTTCAAGATATTCTTCTAATCCATTTTAATTAAGTCATTAGTAACATTTATGATGGCCTTATTAAAAAAATATTCTGGGATTAAACGCGTTTTAGGATTTCCCAATCACTATACCTAACTATGCTTTTGAACTAGATATAATTTTTAAGGGACAGTACTAGAAATCTACGGAATAGATTAATATTAATTTTGAGAGAACATCTTGTTTTTAATTTGGTCTTAGATTGTTTTCAAAACATGATGTACAATTACTTAGAAGAACTCTGGGACATATATTAATTGCAAAGTCTAAGTGGGAATAAATATTAAAACATGATATAAATATACAAAAAGATAAATCCCACGTTTTAAAATTATTTATTTTACACTTTTAAGAATTCGGCAACAATGTTTACCCTTTAAAGTGGCTAACTTACTTTGTTTGGTTCTATAATGGTGTAAGGTGACCTGGCGGTCATGGGGTAAGGTGTCAGACTTCTGTGCTGGCGGCCGGGGTTCAATCCTCAGTCCCGGCGCAGATTTATATGACTACCAAATCCTTTCTTCACCTCTGACAAGACATCTTGTGAATGTGGGAAATGCCAGGCTTCCACAGTGGTTCGGATTCCACGTTAAACTGTAAGTCCTCCATTTTCATCTCACAATCACCCTACCATTACACATTAGCGTAAGTGCGTATAACCCGAACGAGTAGTAAGACGCGGTGCTAATAATAATATAATGGTGTAGCTTATGGGAGGGTCGTACATTGTGATCAATCAAGCTAATATTAATAAGTTTCGAGTGATTAATTTATTTAACCTCTATCACAACCTGTTATTAATAGCTTTAGCCTTTGGAAAGGTAAATTGTTGTGTGCCACTAATTAAACATAATGAAACAAGGTGAGGAGGATCAATTTGGCTGATATTCATCAGCATTTTCAGCAATGTTGAATGAAGATTGCCACACTGGGGATAAACCATCTCCAATGAGGTGGTTAAAAAGGTTGCGGCCTTTCGCCCTAGTGTCAGTCAAACTAGCCACGTACACGAACTTGAAAATTGTGACTAAGTGTAATAAATAAATGGTACGACACAATCGCACATACTTTTTCATAAATTGCTATGTATTATATCTACAAAAAAAATAATCAAAAAGAGGATTTAAGTAAACTACACTTTACTGAGTTTACCTATAAAAATAAACATATTATGTTGTTAAGCGCAATAACACAACACCCTTTACATATAGAATTTAAACCAAACTGTTCAAATATTTAAAAAAATGTCAAAGTTTCAAAAAATTAAAAGCTTCCAACCCTTAAATTATTTTAAATTTGTAAAAATAAAATGTGTTCTTATTTACTATTAGAACCCATTAGGCCTACCATATACCCATTTTTATCTTAATCTTCAGGACCAATTTTAAAAAATTCAAATTTTCTATAAATTGTCGTAAGTAAACTTGCCTTAAATTAATTTATTTTACAAAAATAAGGATATTTTATTATTGATAATGAAAAATAGCCCCAAAATATCAATTTTGAACAAAATCGTTATAGCTATTTTCAATTTTTAAAAAAATCAAATTTGATGAAAACCAGTCATCAGTAAACCACTAAATCTTTTTATAATTAAATAAATATAACTATTTATAGTGTAAAAAACTTCACAGAAACCTATTTTTAACCAAATCACTAAATCCTTTTTTAAAAAATATTTAAATTACCAAAAAAATTATCCCAAACACTTGTATACATTTTTATTTGTTATGTCAAACTCTCCCCAGATAGCATACTTTTTAAATAAAAGCATAACAGCCATTTTCAAAAATTTATTTAAATTTTTGAAAATCCCTTATCAGTCAATGGGAAGATAGAGGTTTGAATCTCGGTCGGCTGTACTTGGGGGGGCTTATCCAAACTGGCTTTAACAATTTTCCTCCACGTAAATGCGGGTACACATCTTATAAACACAACCTTATTAATTCCTGACGCCATTACCGTAACCGAGTGAGCAGTAAAACGCAGTGCTAATGTTTTTAATTTTTTTTTCTCTGGATTACTCAGAGAAATAAGTATTAAGATCGTATAAAATATTCTTAACTCAAGATTTTGATAAATGTTGATGTTTAATGAACCCTTGAAACAAGACAAAAAAAATGTTTTCATGATTCCGTCCGTCCATCCGTCCGTCTGTTTGTGTGTACCTCGGTCTAGAGCCAAAACTATCCTTAGAGAACATTTTTTACCCAAAAACAAAAATTAATATAAAGTGCAGTGTGAGTTGGGAGGTCAACTGATATTTTAAACAAAAACCGTGAAAGCTATTTCCAAAAAATTTGGATCTCTAAAAAATCACTCATCAGTAAACTAACCTTAATTTGAGGGCTAAAGTCAATACATATGTATATATATATATCAAGCTACTTTGTATCTGTATATATATATCAAGCCACTTTGTATCTGTGGCCAGGGACAGATACAGTGCGACATGGGGATGGAAAGATGGTATCCACTTTTTTGGGGGCTTGGGTTCACATAAAACGTAAAGATTCATCATAAGCTCAATACCATTTTTGTATGATTACAATACTTTCTCTTGATATAAAAAAGTAAAACACCATTCTAGTATCCATCCAGTCTGATCCTTGGTAGACTCACAGTTTATAATTAAAGTAAATTGTTATTTTAAGCAGGACACAGTCATTACCATACAGTGGTGTTAAATCCTGGAATCCCCCTTGTATGTATAGAATGCATTAAGGCCAAGAGTTTCAATGAACAAGACTAGATACGAAACCTATTGGGAAACCTGGACTGGGCATGCAAAGCAAAGCTAATTGATAAAGTACTAGAAAAGGGCTATATGTTACCATTATGGTGTAGGTATAGGTGTTACCGAGGATCTAGAGTTTAGAATTATATTTGTTATCCCTCTTCCAACCTCAATTTCTTTGTTTTATTCAACCTATCCTAATATTAGTCGAATGAATTAAATAAACGGAAAAAGGCTGTATGAGGGGAAAATATGATTCAAGCTTACAGCTCTAGACCATCAAGAGAGTCGATAAATACATCACTAATCTTTGAGACGTTTTGGTTCGAGTGAATCCGTGTCCATTTTTAGATACACACAGGTAATTAATGTAGTTTTAGGAAACATAAAGTGTAGGGGAGGGCCTTTGGTGACCCCATCATATAGTCAAGAATCACTACTGGTAAACCTTGTCAAAATGTAGCTTTCTTTATCGGCGATACGCGTGGTAGTGACTTTACATGATGGGAGATCTGTTGGGTTTTTTTCGGAGCCCCCTCGTAATCACCGTGGAGAACGTTCGATTTGGCACCTCACTTGTTCCCATGTGACCACAACCCCGTAATCACGAATAACAAACAATGCGTTGTTTGGGCCATGTAGTTAGTTGGTGGGTCAAAGGCAGGTTGCTCTAATGATGGTTCCAACAAGTGTTTCACATGGGAGAACAAAATACCTTCACGTCTTCCGCGCTTAGAAATGACATTTTTTGGCCAAGGATGAAACCATCTTTAAGAGATGTTTGAATCTCCACTTGGTAAGTTTAATTCTTGCTCAACGATAAATAACTCAAGCCTGTGTTGTCAGTGAGTTAATTTAGAGACATGTTTTATATGTTCGCAGTTATTTATCAGTGAATGCTCAGAACGAAATGACACGAGCAAGTTTTAACACACATAAATGCGAGGGTAATTTGTTTCTTCTTTGAGAAGTTCTGGCACAATCTCACGCGCTTATAGTTGACGTCAGTTTAACAAGCAAAGTCACTTACCACTGGAACTAATACCTTTCTTTCTAGCTAGTTTTGTTCTTATTCTGTTTAGAGTACTATCAGAAGTCTTTCCCCCTATTCCAGTATGGCAGCACAGTATTATACTAATAGATAACACCTTTCTTTAACAAAGGTAAATGTTTTTTGTGTAATGAGTGGGGTGGCAAACATTATGGCAAATATGTAGGAAAAATTAAAATACTTTGAAATTGATATTTACTTTTATATTAACACTAGCTTTTACCCGTCGTGACATCGCCCGCAACAATTGATAACATCTTTTAATTTTTAACTAAACTGTTTTGTTCATAAATCAAATTTTATTTTTTTCAAATATCTATGAGTTTTTCTCAGTTATAGCTGTAAATAATTTTGCCATATTTTCATTTTAATTTTTAAATATTTCGTAATAAAAGAAATATATATTATTTAAGTTATCAATTATAAATTTAATTTTTACTTTCATAATTAGTAGGATAGATAAATAAATGATTTTTTTTAACTACATAGCTAAAATCACATCATATTTAATATTTATTAGTATGAAACTACGTCACACTAATTGATATTTACTTTAATTACAAAATATTAAATCAAAAATTCTTAAATAACATCATTTCATTAACATCATAATCATATAGTTATTATTATTATTATTATTTAAAATCTAAGGTTGGGAATAGTCCTATATGCTATTCCAGGACATACTCTACCAAAGTACAAAGTTTCATTCGAATCCATTCTAATCCGTTAACTTTATATTACTTTACCTCACATTTTTTAAGTTAGTAAAGAACAGTTCAAATTGAAAACTTGCGCACAAAAAGTACTATTGAACTTTTATCATAAAGGTGACTTCGTATTTACACGTGAAAACAACAAAATTTCTCTAAGCTTTTCGCTGTGTAGAAATATTTTACAGGTTATATGATGCGTAAGTTTTTGTTTAGGACTGATCTTTACTGACTTTAAAAAATGGTGAGGTAAAGTAATATAAAGCTAGTAATATTTTAATTATATAATCACATTCATATTTACTCGTAAAAATAAATTAAAATCACAATATATAACTTATCTCTTATATACGAAAGGTTTAAACATTAGTATTGTAAAATTAATGTAAGATTGTTCCAGAACATACTCTACCAATTTACGAAAGAAAAATACTATTGAACTTTGATCATAAAAATAACAAATGACTGGCAGCACCATATAACCTGCAAAATATTTCTACAAAGCAAAAAGTTGAGAATTTTTTTGTTGTTTTCACGTTTAAATACGGTCACCTTTTTGACAAAAGTTAAATTGTATTTATTGTGCGTAAGTTTTTGTTTTGAAATGATCTTTACTAACTTTAAAAAATTGTGAGGTAAATTGATATTTTAGTTATAATCACAGTCGTAAAATCTCTTTTATCCGCAAAGTTTAAACATAAGTAATGTAAAGTTAATGTAAAATCAAATGTTTGGAATAGTCATATATGTTATTTCAGGACATACTCTACCAATGTACAAAGTTTCATTCGAATCCGTTCAGCAGTTTTGTTGTGTTTGCGTAAAAAACATCCAAACACACAAACTTTGGCATTTATAATATTAGTAAGATCAGATATTAAAGATGATAAACAAAAATTTATTTCACATTATTATTACGTTTAACAACATAGCAATTAAGGTAAGAGTGTAGGGGACGCAAGAACAGGTCAATGTTTTTCCAGTTTTTAGTAACAAAATTTTTTCGGCCAAAATAAAAAAAAATCTGTATAGACATAAGGTTTAGTTTTCTTCACATAGTGACATAAACAATTATTGAATATCTGTCACGAGCATAATGATATTAGATTAGAAACTTTTTAAATGACGATAGCAAATTGTCATTAAATTTCAGGACACCCTTGACAGATATTAAACAAATTTGTGTTTGATTTATTTTTACCAAACAAAAGTTTGTATATAAAAGCTGTAAAAACACTTACCTTTCTCTCATCCTCTATACTACCACCTTAACGAAAGTAGATATGAGGAACTGCACCCGAAAGAAAGTGGAGATGGATGCTGGGGACAACATTGATATATCACATGTGAAAAATTACCCCCACAGCACCCATCTGAGAGTCAAAGCTCAAATTCCCTATTATCAGCTATACAATTTATTACAGGTCTTATGCCATAGACCATGTGGCCTAAAATGTGGGAAGATTTTGGGGGGATTATATTGTTTGTCTTCCGTGATATGTGATTAGAAAATGTTTCTTTGATTATTCATTAGCGATCAATAAATTTAACCAGGAAAATAACTCTTCAATAGCACTTTATACCCCTTTATAAAAACCCGTTGAATTGTATTTGAGATTGTAATGTATTTTTGCCACCATGTTCTGATCTAGTATAAAGCTCTGAACATGCCACGGTGTTTACAGCTTTCTTAGCTAAGAGCTTTTACGTTGAACGTTTGATTAGTTCAGAACACGAATGAAAAAGTTAAAATATTAAGTATGGGCAGCCCCTACAACCATTTAAGCAAACTTCGTTCAAAAAAATTGCAACAAAAACTGCCCGAAATCTCCCAATTCAAAAAAATCTAAATTTCATGGAGAACCCATATTAAAATTAATAAGGATGTCAAAAAAATTATAATTACTTATTTGATGCAAACATTTTTACTTTCTCTTGACACCTCGGAGAGAAAGTATTATGATCGTCGAAAAAATCGAACTCGAGATTTTGATGAGTGTCGACGTATCATCATAGCCCCTGAAACTTTTTTTTTTGCAATGACATCTGTCTGTACCTCGGGCTAGAGCTGAAACTATTTTACCGATTAGGCTCAAACTTGGTATCTGGAATTTTGATAAGGTACACAATCATCGGTCCCGGCACAGATTTACCTGATTGCCAAACCCTTCCTTCACCTTTGACAATACGTGTATTAATCACAACTTGTGGATGTGTGGAATGCCAAGCCTCCACCGTGGTTCGGATTCCACGTTAAGCTGAAGGTCCTCCATTTCATCTCACAACCACCCTACCATTATACATTAGCGTTAGTGCGTACAACCCAGACGGGTAGTAAGACGCAGTGCTAATAATAATAATAAGGTACCCCTGAGGTGTTTTTGAATTAACCTAGATATTATCTAACCCTAAAATTAAGGGTAACTTAATTTCTCTAAATTTGCTTTAACGATTTTGATTAAATTTTATATCCAAATACTGTTCATTATTATAAACAAGATGGCAATTCTCATTTTCTCATGAAAATAACGTTGAGTGTACTTAATTTACATGAGAGGAATTTTTCAATTTGATCATTTCACAGCGACTATTTGAGATACCAAATATATTATAATTTTATAACCGATAGTTCCTGGGCTTTCATCAAATACCTTCTAATTCAGATATTTGGAAATTAATTCGATTCTTATGCTCTTTGGTGGACAATTATGTTTCTCTTTGCTTCGTTTTTATTTTACACGGTTTTTAGTTCATGCCATCGAGTGAGTAACAATGCATATTACTTCATTTCTGGTCTTTGGTGTAGTGTTTCGACAACAATGTATAGACCTATTATTTCGTTTGACAAATCTTACAGTTTTTAGTAATGTCTATATTAATATAAAAGCGGGAGAAAGTCTGTGACGTGACGTACACTGCACCATTTTGTTTATGAACTAAATATATATATATATATATACTTTATTAAAAACTAGCTTTTACCTGTTGCAGCTTTGTCCATATTAATTGATAATTTAAATAATAATATATATTTCCTTTACTACGAAATATTATATAATATATCTTATATACGAAAAGTTTAAACATTATTACTGTAAAATTAATGTATAGGAAAAGTTTAAATATTGGTATTGTAAAATTTATGTAAAATCAAAGGTTAAGAATAGTCCTATATGTTATTTCTTGACATACTCTACCAACGTACAAAGTTTCATTCGAATCCACTCAGCAGTTTTGGCGTGATTGAGTAACAAACATCCAAGCATCCAAACACACAAACTTTCACATTTAAAATATTAGTAAGATAAGATTGTTTGAATAAGATGTAATAAATATTTTTTCCTTCCCTATAAAAGTTATTAGATATACTTTCATATATTCAAATGCCAAGTAATATGATGTGTCACTGTTGCTAGATATTATCAATACCTTTAACAAACACTAATAATAGAGTAAAATGTGTGAATATGTTTATATTTTATATAAGTTCTTCCTATGAAAATCCGACTCTTAGCACTTATTTTGGATGTGGGTGGTGAGGGAGACTTGCACCAAGTGGTCGTATAGTATAAGGCGTCCCTCTCGCAATAGACTGGATTGACGATGGCGAAGAAGTAATTTGAAACCCAGTCGGTTGTACTAAAGGCGGTTTTCACTAAATAGCTACCCATTCTCTTCGCGAAAATGTTGGGAAAATTCCGCTAAATTATACCTTACTCGTTGCTATACCAATAGTGTAAATATGCGAGTAGCCCTAGTGGGTTTTAAGACATGGAGTACAAACAAAGTTCATGTCGGCCAGCATATAAACCCGCCATTCAAATATATTCTGAGACACTTCCATTCAACGCCCAACGTAACACCTAACCTCCTTCAAATATATTTTCATGCCATCCTCCCATTGACATCTTGGTCCACCGATGAGGCTTGTATCTTCAGGTTTCCTAGCTAAAATGTTGTGTTAACACTCGTGGTCGCCCATACAAGCTACATGACCACCTTACCACATCCTGTGTGTCTTGATTGTTCTTAATTTTGTTTGGAGAAGTTATTCATTATGTAACCTTATCCATCCTCCCGTTTGTTCATTCCTCCTAAGCCCAGTAATATTCCTCACCACTTTGTTCTCAAAGACTCAATTATTTATCCTTTTGGTAGAGTGAAAGACCACACTTCACCTTAGGCAGATAGTTCCATTAATGGAACAGATAAAGTCAAGATAACATTTATACCAACTTTACTATAAAAAACCGTTTGAAACTCTGGACTGTGTTATGTGTGACATTTCGCAACACCCAATGAGAAACATTAAAAAGTGGGTTCTGTTACAACCCACTAGTTTGGTTACACTGTGCTTTTAGAGGAAAGACTGAGTCACCGAGCATAAGACAACAATTTCCTTCACTGCTGATCATTCCTGTGCCTTCACATAACGAGGTTGTTTTAAATCCATTGTACATACTGGTTTTTGGTTCCTATTTTGTATTTCTTGATTGACAAACCATTACTAGTTACTACTCTTAAGTATGATTTGGTTTGAGGAAATATTTGTAACCTTTTAGATGTACAAAATAAATAATATCTAAAAAAAATACAGAATCAGATGCATTGGTTTAAAATTGTTGTGGAGACCCTTTATAAAAGGTCACCCCACACTCCTGAATTTCTTAACATATGTCTTTGATCCCATACTAATCAAATGTTTGTTCTTTTTTCAATCACCTACAAAACTATTTACTTCTTGAGTCAAGGAAAGTGCCCTAGTATCAGGGATGAATAAAAAAATTAATATTCTCATTATGAAAGTCATCAGTTAAACATTATTAGGTTACTTCTTTCTATGATACACTTGTCTCCTGACGGGATTCAAACCCTATTTCATCAGAGGCTATCCTCATTTAGGAGGATCGCGCTTCTGATCTCAGATATATGCCCTGAGAACGGGTGATTTTTCCCATTATTTTTCCATGCTAATGTAGGTATACTTTATCTAATATAACCTTTCTTTAAAACAGGCCATTATTTACTAGGTTGTCCCTAGTTTAAAAAATCATGCTTAAAGGCTGTGTTATTTTTCATTCACCCTCATCGGGGTGACATTATTGCAGTATTTATGGTTTTCGTGTTTACTAATGTTTTCTTAGTATCAATAATTGTCAAGTGTATTTATTAAAAAGATACTAACAACTTTGTTAAAGTTGTTTCCTAACATTTTATGATATGAACATTTAGTTTCCATTTAAATTATAACAAGTATCTTGATATTCAGATAAAACTCCACTATTTCATTACCTAAATGTGACGAGGCACGGTAAAAAGGACCTTATCTTCACCCAGGTCAATATTGAGTTATTATCACCAGAAATAGTAAAAATTATTGAATAATGTTATGTAAAATATGTAAACATATTTCAAGAATTGAGAAAGTTATTGCCATTTGAACACGCAAGTTGAAAAAAGTGCGTTTTGAAAAAACAAAAGTTTTGCCTTATTTAAAGACAAGTACCAAAATGCTTTTCTGCTACCTAGCATGTAAAATATGAACTAAAACCTATTTCTACCCTTTCTAAGAGAGTGTAGGTAGTGTTTGATGCAATAATTAAAAATATTATATTTTGAACCAGTAATAGAGGCTGTCCTGAAATATCTGCCCGGTCCCTTTTCTTGTGCCGCGTCATAAATAGATTTCTCGAAATATTAATTGAATTAAATATCCTCATGGGATAAATGATGGAAGTACCATAATATAATGGCAATGATAAAAAAAAGTGAATTATTGTTTGTAATATGTTGACCTTTACTCATAATATTCATGACATTCATCACCAAAGTGTCATGCTTATAAATACTGTGACAAAGAGGGGAAGGATTTTTACAGGAAGGGAAATAAATAGCTATGAATCAAATAACAGAATGTAACACTCATTTACACAAGATGTAGCATTTAATGCTCACATGAAAAACAAAGTATACAGAGGACATGTTTTACCAGTATTAGTTTAGTTTCATTTGTTTCATACTCTTTTAATGTGGAGGTATATCATATATTTCTTTTAAATATATATATCGCCCTGTTATCAACATTTAATTTTCTTCCTCTTATCAATTTTCAAATTGTCATAAAATATTTCACTTCTCACTATAAGCAGATTTAGAAGAAAGAGAGAACATGGTTTGGTTTTCAATGATAATGAAAAATCGTATACATTGGATAAGGCGACTCATTTTTTATACTTTTTTTTATCACACAAACAGGCAGTGTGCTCAAGCAAAGAAATATTTCCTAGACTGTTTTAGATTAGAGCTTGAATCACTTGGTGTATATTTTATAGGTTGTTTGTAAACAGAAGTTTTAAGAAATACTATTTTGATTCTTAAAAGTAAAAAAAAGTAAAAAAATACAATTAAATTAGATGCTTATGCAATTACTTTTTTACTAAAAAATGTAAGCCCCTCATGTATTTACTTAAAAAATTCCTCATCACAAGGGAACCTGAACCCAGCAAAACACAAAAACAGCCTTTGAAATTAAAATGTAATTGATGGAAATCTTATTTTTTTACATTAACTTTAAAATGTGATGTAATCTTCCAATCCAGCTTTAGGCCACATTTATTTTAAACATTTGAGAAATATATTTATTTGATTTTAGCGCATCATAAACTCAGATGACAGTGTTAATTATAAAGTGTGTGTATTAAAACAATTTTAAATGATAAATATAAATATAAAAGGTGATTAATTCTTTAAAAATTCGTTTTAGGCAAATAAGATAATTTAATATTTGTATCTAACAAACCTATAAATATTTGGGGAACTACAATACATTTATGGTGATATTTTAAACCACAAATTTTTGGTACATTACTTAATTTTTTTTGTATATAATTAGTGTCTAAACAATAAATCAATAATAAACTTTGTGGCAAGCAGGTGGGAAGACGGCTTTCTTATTTTAAGAGGGCGCCAGTTGTTATACGTTTTTATGACACCAAATCATTATTCAAAAAAACGTATTTGTTAATATTACTACACCCAAAATAATCAAACTGGATACGTCATTATTTCATTATCATTTTTGAATCAATTATAATGATCATAAAAATAATTATTATTAGAATGACTGAAAAAAAGCTAAAATAAATATGTCTCTCTAACAAGGCATATAACATCACACGCAATATTATTTGGATTGATTCAATGTGTTAAATTAACAACTGGCCCCTTCTTTTAAATTGACAGCTATGTCTCAGTCTATATAAATGTTGGACAAACTATTGCCAATACAAATATCGTATAACAAGCTGTTTTATTTCGGTAACACAATTATTTGAACCAATAGACCTAGCATTACATTATATTATTTTATATTGAGTAGTAAGCTTGTCTGCTAAATAGCACCACAATAATGAGATCCAAAACATTAAAAAAATACGTGTTTATAAAACGATTAAGTAATTTTAAGTATTAGGAAACTATGTTATACAGAAAAAAAATTCCCACACATTTGTTACAGGTTTTTTTTTTCAATAATAACATTTAACTCCCGTTACATATTTTGTCGGTAATAAACACAAATAAAGTTTTATTAGTAATTTTTAACTTGTTTTCTTGTAACTTCCAATATATTCATAAGTATTTTGCGCTTGATATAAAGCACCAAACGAGGTCAAAAAATACTGTCAATACTAAAGATTTGTATTTTATTAAAATTGTTAATGCAATAAATTATGTTAATATATCTACAATACACTGTGAATATAATAGTCCAGTACATTAAATTGTAGATAAAAAATTTCACACAACTTTTGTTTATTTCTCCAAATGTGTACGTACAATCCAAAATGTATGACAAATTCAAATATCTTTGAAATCCAAATTAAGAGTCACCTGAGTTTCAGCATTTTCATATAAACATATATGCAATAATTTAACTGTTTATTATGTATGCAAGAATGTACACTTAAAAAACTGCATTTTTTTTACATCTCCATGCAATAGAGTAAATTACGTATATTTTTCGCATCGGAGTCTTAGTAGGATAAGAATTATAATAAAAATGTTGAATAATAAGTTAAAATACAAGCAGTTTAAAATAAAAATCACAACAGATATAACAATTAAGAATAGTTTTTTACAACAGCACAACCTTTTTTTAAAAATTTTATTTCTACCTGCACAAAAGTACATATTAAATAAAAGTGTATCATTTTTAATTCAAAATGAGAGAATAAAATAAGGGTGAGTTAGTATAGCTCGTGAGGGTGAAAAGGTACAAGGGATGAATTAGGGGCGATCATTGATAATTTAATTTCTAGGTTGTTTTTTTAACTGGCATCAACATTGGGATGTGATTAAGGGGCTAAGGATAAGGAGAGGAGGGGACTTAAGGGGAGGATGACTAATGCTAAGGTGTAGTTTATTTTTCACATACATCATTTTTCAATAATATAATAATTATGTGTTTTTTTCCCAGTTTAGTATAATAACAAACATAGAATTTTGCTTATTTATTTTAATGTTCTGCTGGGAAAAAAATAAAAACAAAACAAACAAACAAACAAAACAACTTGACAAAGAATCACACACACTCCCATATATGTTTAATGCAGTCTCTTCTATGCGTAGCACTTTTTTTGTAGGAGGGATAAAAGGATATTTTTCATATAGAAGAGCAAAAAATTTGGGGGAGAACATTAATTTTTGTGTCTATTTTTTATGATTAATATGATACATTATATATATTATAATTACTATAATCTTTCTAAACAGTTCACTTCTTTACTTTGCTGCTTCCATCCACTGTTGCATCAGCAAAGAAACAAATTTATAAAAGTTGCTGAGGATTTGACAGTGTATGTTTGACTCTTGGAGATCTTTAAGTTGACTTACGAGATTAAATTTTAATTCAATTAAAAAAGGATAACCCCGTAAAGCTATACACTCTCCTTAACTGTTCAAAACAAGTATATGAATGCTTCATCAACTCTAGCAATCATTTTGTTTATTCGAAAGGTCAAACACCCAATTTGCAGCAACTATTTAAATTTGTTTTATCTTTTAGCAACTAACAACAAATCACGTTATGTTACGAATTTGTACAAATATGTTCCCTCAGATTTTTTTTAACAAAGTCATTTTCTTTTTCTTGAGTGGGATCGTATTTAGTCACGAATTACAAATATTTAAATATTTTGTTTTGTACAAAGTAGCATCACATTTACTTGAACATTATGTTTTTCTTCTTAGACCATATCGACTCACATCCCTTCATTTGTGTCATTTTTTTAATAATAGTTAACAGCACGCTTGGACGCGCAATCACATCGGCGCTATCTTTCTTCTATAAACGAATATCACAACAAAGTGAGGTGTTTTATTTTTATTTAGAAAAAAATATACATATCATTGTGTTGGGCTTCGCCAAAGTGTTGAGCTCTTCGTATACTGGTTGTGTTTCAATACTTAAAAAAGTTTGGACTGGGAGTGANGGCAAAACATTATGGTAACGATGAATGGAGAGACGTTGTTAAATATGTGGAGTAGCAGGCAGTGAAGACCTGATGACGGGTTTGGAGGCCTACCAGCGGCACCAAGAAGACGACACCGGGACACCGGATCTGAAACAAGAGTAGGGGACTAATCAGGAAATAGTTGAAAGCTACTTAAGTCAGTCACGTAACCATCGACATCTCAAATATGGACCAAAACCTATTTTACAGATAGGGCATTTTATTTTACAAAGATTGGCACTAACCTTTGTTATGGATAAATCTTTAAATTAGATTAAATATAGTTGAAAAATGACACTGGAAAGAGCATAAAACACAGGACTTTGTATCAACGAGCCAATACAAAGTATTACCACAAAGCTATCTAGAACTAGTGTCCCGTGAAAGCTCTAGGAGCTGATATTAAATTCTCATGTCCATCACAAACTCTACCCTGAGCTATGAGTGAAAACTTACCATGTGAACTTATAGATGCATAGTTAAGTGTTAGAACATTGAAGTGCTAGAATAAATGTCCAGATGTCATTTTTCAAATATTTATATTCTCAATAGCCAGAAAAGGTTAAAATTGTCGTGAGAACCAACAATTTAAAATAATATGTTTATTTATTTAATTAGCTAAATCACATTTAAAATAATTTATACCGTGCATTTTATTTCAGATTTAGCCTAAGGCAATTTCAATCTTTTAAATGTGGCTATAGTTTTCTAAAAAACATATAATTTTTTTTCAATGAATGGTAATACAATCGGTAGTAGTTAATACATTCAGATTAATTTTTTAAGTTTAAAATCAAAAGTGTACTCTTCAGCTACACTAAAAGTTAGACATCTTTCCACGATTGATTTCACTATGAATTATCTTAGCCAAAGCCTCATAGTATACATCATCAGTCTAGGGGGCTTGAAGGAGTATACATTAACATTTTATTTTTTGGCCACTATGCATTATGGTTTTTAAAAAAGGGGGGTTCTAGAAAACCTAAACAAGGAATTATTAACTTGACAGTAAGAATATTACCATGAAAAATTGTCCTAATATAAATAAATGGATGGATCAAAATTTTGATAGTTCATAGCTCAAAATAACATTTAACTCCATGGATAGTATGTGATGTTTTTACGTGCAAAAAAATAAAAATGTAAGACTATAATATTTATGACCAAACCTCAATAAACAGAAAAATGTGGTGAAGAGAAAAAAAAAGTTATTTCCCTCTTGCAATGGACAGTAAATAATTTTTAGACTTCAATGAAATAATATTTATTGAGGAAGTTGATTACATGTAGTAGTCTTGCGTTCTCATCCATTTATTTCACTGTATTATATTTGAGTCGTTTTGGAACAATGTTTAGCGTTATATTTATTTTTTATTGGGAAAACATATGTGTTATCTGAAATAAACCCTTTTATGTAACATAAGCATTATTATGGGCATATATTAGCATTTTCAATGTTGTAAAATTACTTTAGGGTGTTTATCAAACTCATTAACATAAGACAGTTTTTGAACGGCAGTTACCCGTATTAAATGTAATTTCAATATAATGCATATTTTTTGTTTACTGAAAATAAACTTATAAATATCCGCACTAGTGGCTACGTGGATAAATCCGTATGATCACTAGTGACGAAGAAGCTAGGGGCCCTAGGGCTCGAGTCCCGGCTGGATTCACTAAGTTAGTTTTACCAAAGTTTTTTTTTCTTTTTTTCTCCCTCCATGAACTGTACATGTGAGTGAACTTAATTTAAATTCTACCTTTCTAATCTCTATTCTATCAGTGTGTATATATATATATATATATATATATATATATATATATATACAGATTAACTTGATAGGTAAGGTACAGCGCACAAAAAAAAATCCACTTTTAAATTAGTAGAAATTTAAAATATTATATATAATTGGCATCTAAAATATTCAATAAATTCTCTAAAAATGACTTTTTTTTCCCTGTCACAGCGTCTTACCACCTCGTTCTGGCTGAACGCGCGTGTAATAATTACCATAGTGTGCTAGGGATGAGAAAGGTTGAATTTTATACAAGTCTACCAGCATTTGTATTGAAGGAGAGGGAAAAGCCCCCCTCAGTACACTTGACCGGGATTTGAACCCCGGTCTCTTCGTCATCGTAAATCTAGTTTATTGCGAGAGTAACGCCTTATAGTTTGCAGCCACTGAAGCAAGTTAGTGTATTGACTATGATATACCATAGTCAAAGTCTAGCGTTTATTTTATAACTTATTAAAAGTGTTTTACTGTCTCTACCAAATTCTTATCAAATATTAAATTTAATTTTAAACTTGTTCAAACACCCTTTATACTTATTAATATATTTAAAAAAATTGTTTGGTGTATATCTCGTACATTGTCTGAACCAAATGATTATATTAGCACACAACCTACAGGCTAACTTAATTCTAGAGCAAACAGTACCCAGTCTCCAAGCCATTGATTAATCAATTTGAAAGGGGATGTCCCAATTTCCCCGACAAATAATTATTTTGGGTCATGCCAGTAATCGGACCATGAGACTCTTATAAGTAAACAGCTGCACTAACAAGTGATCTAGGATATACTTCGGTCATTCACCTGCACTACAGGTGTCCGTAGTACTGCGGGTAGTGGTACTCGTTGTGGAAGCCGGGGTCTCCCGGCGGCCGGTGCATCATCTGGGCCTGTCCGTCCATCATGTAGCCCATGGAGGAGGCGTCAGGACTGTAGGCCCCACTGGGTCCTGCGTGTGGAGAGAACACTTCACGTCACTCGGGTCACATCCCTGTTCTACCCCCGTGTCGGGGCGGTACCCATACGGGGCGCCGTTACTCAGACGACTTTCCAACACAGCAAGGCCCTAGGTCAATACTACGCCCTACGTTTTGTATGCTAGTGGGGGAGGTTCAATCTCGACCAGACGGACGAGATTTAAGAGGCAGAATTTGGAGGTTCTAAATTATATTCAGGAAGTTTGGTAAATTATTATATATAGACACTAACACATGTGTTATGTCGGTATGGATACCTATATTCCTGAAAGCCAGTTCTTGCACTGGACTGTACTACCAGAAATAAGAGCTATTAATATTAATTATTTATTCCCACTCTTCAGTAGGCTACTATGTGCCGTCCAGTGTAGAATGAACTATCTAACCAAGAGAACTAGGCCATCAACTTATGTGGTTGAGTGAGAGTCACTCTCGCAAAAGACTGAAATGCTGATGACGCCGATATGGGGGGTCAAAGACGCGGTGCAAAAAAACAAAACACTTTGTTGAGGAACATGATATTTTAGAGGTATGTTTACATTCCCTCCCTACCCCATCTTACTACCTGTTCTAATCGGCTCCGTGATGTAGTGGTCAGTTCACCTGGTTACGAGTCTAGGAGTCCTGGGTTCGATTCCCAGCTGGTACTTTGGATATTTTTATCTAAAGGAGAATTAACCCAATGGTCACCAGGGTTTGGTTGGGCTCAAGTCAGGTTTAAGTGTTTCCACTGGTTCCATACCCTCAAACTCACTATTGCCATCCCCTCATCTCATCGGGACATACAAAGAGCCCCCACAGAAAGAATATACAACTAGTACATTCGGGCGTCCCCTGAGCAACGGTACATTAGTACTAGTTAATCTTTACACAACTCGACTAAGGTATGCATAAGTACTAGTTAATCTTTACACAACTCGACTAGGGTATGCATAAGTACTAGTTAATCTTTACACAACTCGACTAGGGTATGCATAAGTACTAGTTAATCTTTACACAACTTGACTAGGGTATGCATAAGTACTAGTTAATCTTTACACAACTTGACTAGGGTATGCATAAGTACAAGTTAATCTTTACACAACTCGATTAGGGTATGCATAAGTACAAGTTAATCTTTACACAACTCGACTAGTGTATGCATAAGTACTAGTTAATCTTTACACAACTTGACTAGGGTATGCATAAGTACTAGTTAATCCTTACACAAATCGACTAGGGTATGTAGCCCAGACGTAATATACTAGCAATTATAGCTATATACAGCCCATATTATGTTAATTACTCTAATGAGGTAGAGAGGAGGAATTTAATTGCATATGCGGGGAAGCCTAGTGGGAAACCATTTAGGAAAAAACACCCTCAGTAGACCAAATCGGAATTTGAACCTTGACCTCCCCGGCTTCAGCAGGCCAGTCTATCACGATAGTGACGCCTTAGACCAATCGAACACTGAGAGAGTTATTTGTGAGTGCTCCTGGAGAGAATGAGTACGATAGTGATCATAATAGCGAGTATGAAAGAGATGCACATGTGACATGAATATCATATTGGCTAAGTATGTCATCTATTCATAAAGCTCATACTTTTGATATGTGTCTGCTTCTCG
This sequence comes from Timema shepardi, assembly GCA_902151425.1. NCBI lineage: Eukaryota > Metazoa > Arthropoda > Insecta > Phasmatodea > Timematidae > Timema > Timema shepardi. Next base: position 297,894 of record CABFVX010000288.1, on the reverse strand, counting down.
ACATTTATAACGAAAATTTAAAATTGTGTACCATTTCTCTCATTCTTGTAAACTGTGTCAATTTAGAATGAGAAATTACAGACATCACAGCATTCCAATAACTCATATTTGCTCAAAATTCTGACAAGTTGAATTATAAAAAGGTTATATGACGTCTTAAAGGATTATTCATAACCTAGATTTTAAAGGGAGGAATCTAATTATTTTGTTCTGAGGACGTTAACTATATAAATATGTTTTTAAAATGGTAATTTTGTTAGCGTTGATGCGAGATAACATGTTGGCCAATTTACGTTTCTTGTGTGTTGGAACGTCCTCTAGGTAGCTTCGCCCCAAAATTGTCTGGCAAAAAAACTTCTGTTTCATCAACACGGTCCGTAACATTGTTTGATTGGTCTCTTATTAGAAGTCCAGTGTTGAAACGTAAAGATTTGCCAGGAAAAATTCATAACTTGACCAGACCAAAGTGTAATTATTGATATGGCGTTCTCTATCAATCTACCAATGCTGGTTTTTTTTATAGCCAATAAACATTTTAAAAATTAGATTAGGGACTCACATATGTATTTTAACTTCTATTTTTTGATAAATCATGGACACTATAATACATATAAAATTACAGTTTCAGTGATAATGACTAAAACAGATTCAAATGTTTGAAAATTATAATTTTATGTATCAAAAATAATTTAGATTGTAAAGTGTGGTACCTCTTTGGACTAGTCCTTAGAAAGTTAAATATGAGTCAACTTATACGAATAATAAGTACTAAGAAATTAAGGATAAGGACTCGGTAAACAGTGCAATCTGTTAGCGTGGATTCGATCTCTTACGGAATACTATACACCTTACAGTACGGAGTCTGTAGACGGGGCTTAAGCATGTTATTTTTCGGTGTGAAGAAGGGCACTTGTGGTCAGTGTTTAAGCTAGATATTAGCAATAGTATTCTATATAATGATGGTTGGAAAATTGAGAGAATATTAATTCTAAGTGCTAGTTCGACTATCCATGCCTTCTACCACCGCATCACTTCTGGAAAACTAACGTAGTAAGAAGTAAAAGATGATCCAATATAAAAAAAAAGTACCCAAGAATGATGCTCTCTCTTAATTGGCATAAAATATGTTCAATTCTTACCGAATAAATTCATGGTTAATCCACTTTTATCTTCCTATTTAATGACAGTGTATGCAACAGTTTGAATCAAACATTTCCTCACTTTCTTTTCATAATGTTTTTAGATTTATTTTTAAGGGGAATCATTTCTGCTGTATGTAAAGGAAACGATCAAATCAAATAAAAGAGAGTAGATTAAAAAATATTTAAAATTATATGACAGTTTTGTATACATTCCTTGTCTGATGGGGCCTTGCAATCGACCAAGTTAAGAGGGCTGTATTTCAGGGTTAACAGTGTGTTAACGCCGTTAACCCTGATAGGTAGCAGTCCTACCTTGACTGATCACACTATGGTTTATCTTATAAACTCATTTTTAAACAAAACAAGCAGGGTATCTTTCAGGGTAAATGATGTTTACACATTCAATTACTTTGACATGTCTTTACTCTTCGAAAAAGATGCCATTTCCACAACTATGATTAATTAGTACGTTAAGTAAATACATTTGTGGCTATGAATTAATATGACTTGTTTGTGGGACGGTATCCCCACGAATCTCAATTTAATTTCCCGTAGCAGGGATATTAAGGTAAATTAGGTATGGTTTTGTATCCACTCCCCCACACAAAATACGTTGCACTTCCTCTAAGAAACCACTCTCCTTTATATAACCTTTATATTTACCCTTTTATAGCCCTTATTTTAAACGCACCAATTAAAAAACTTCATAAAAATGCATCACCATCTAAATAATAAAGATTTGTATCAATGGTTTTAAGCAATCATGCATTTAAGATCAATGTTAGCCAAATTAGTACTGAAAAACTAGCCCTTGATGCAATTGAGTAAGTGCCAACTGGCAAGTGCACCGACTCCACATAAAGCTAGAAATAATTCGGGTCATCACTCGGAAAGACTACATGCTACTACTAAAATGTCAAGCCACAAATCATGCAGGGGGAAACAAAGGGGACCAAACAGGCCTGGGAACTACATGCGGTTGCAAGTGCAAAGGAAAGAACAAAGGACATCTGATCATCCGCTTGCCATTTATATACAGACTTGTTTAACAGCGCGTGGCTGCATAGTCTAAGACGCTACTCTGGCAGTAGACTAGACAGCCCAAATAAATATCAGAATTATTGTTGATATTCTCACAACCTGTTTTTACACATAATACCTCAAAATGTTCACAAACTTTCTGATAATATGTTTTGAAAGAATATGATCTTTATCAAAGTTAATACTTGAAGATGGTGTAGACATCAATAATAACACCGAATATGTCATCATAAAAGATGAAGCACTATAAAATAAAGAGAAGGGAATAAAAATAAAGAAGATATAGTGTGTATAAGTTGAAAACAAATGGAATTGATCTTAACCGAACGAAGGAAGTATGTGTGGGGTAGCTCATGCCAACCGACTTTGGACATCAGTTTGGCTGCGTCAAATACCTCGTGCTAGGACGTACTATTTCATATTGTGAGCAATGTACGTTATGAAACTGCCAGAGCGTGGATTGCGCAAGGGGAGAGAGGAGAGAGAGTAATGGGTCTCACGACAGTCTTATCAGCCACCCCCCTCCACCCTATCAACCCTCTTCAACAACCCTTTCAAGAGTTTCGAGGTGCACGGCAATTAACTCCGTTATGGATCAGGAGGGTGGGAAGGTTTTAATGTCTCTCCGTGAGATTAGACGAGTTTACCGCCACGGTGAGGGGAGGGGAGGGAGGTGGGTTCCGGAGAACCTCCATACACTCGCAGAACAATTGCTGAACTCGAAAGGTCCAGCAGGTTCGGTTCTTAGAGGGGCCATCACATTTATATGAGTTTTATTTGGGATATTTAACATTCACTTTCTAAATCAACTGATTACATCAGAACACGACTTACAAACTAACTTAGTTCTTGAACAGACACATGATGAGAATTGAATCCAGAACTTTCAAATCCCCAGCATGCTTAGAATCGAATCCAGGGCCTTAATATCACCGGGCAGACGTGCTACCGACTGAGCTAACATGGTGGACCGGGTATGCTTTTATGGACATAAGACTAATTTTCGAAAAATACTAGATATTTTCTTACATTGACAAGATAAAGTGACCGGAGACAGAAGTCGGGGTTTGATCCCAACTTTCTACCAATATTAGACCTATAAATTATTTAGATTTTCCAAAATGTAGTCGTTTTAATTCTTTCCCCAAGTGAATCCTTGTGACGTTACATAAATTAACCTTCTTAATTCTGTCCCCATAGTTGTAAAAGTCGGTCATATTTAAAGATATTATTAAAGCGTATGCTCTGAGATGTTTTGCAAAGAAAAATCCGATTATGTTTGATTGAGATAGTTTTTGTAAAGCGGTTCCATAAAAATTTAAAATTTTCTAACAACTAATAACTGAATGAATCACAATTTGTCCTTTTATTTACTGGGCAATATATATTTGTATCGCGATAAATTTGAAAGCACTTGATGATGATGATGATGATGATTATGATTATTATTATTATTATAGATACGATAGTAAGGAATGACGAAGGTAGACATTTATAAACATGTACCAGTATTTGCGTAAAAGAAGGGTAGAAAACTATTTAGTAAAAGCCAGTTTCAATACACCCAACCAGGATTTGAGCCCTGATCTACGCGGCATTGACAATCCAGTCTGACGTGAAACTGACGCGATAGACTATGTGACCACAGATCATTCTTTGAGCTAGTATAGTGTGATTTTCCACCATCGGGAAGGCCGGGATTGGATCCCCAGTCGGGTGTATCAAGGGTGTGTTTTCTTCTCGGTTCTTTCTCCCTCATCTTACCCATGTAGGGTAAATATTCCGGTAGCATGTACTACTGAACCAACAGAATTTAAAAAACAAACAACTGAAAGCAAGGCACAGAGTCGACTACAATTAGGATGCACATTTAGCAACTCAAACAGACAGTTAACAGAAGAAAGTTCTACTTGGTGAGTGAAATTATTTATTGTTTAAACGAATATTAGCAATGTTAAATAAAAACAAGTAGCTCTAAATTTCAAAACGGAGAAAATTTACCTGTAGCCCATATGTCTGAATTAAAGTTTATAGTTTGAAATAAAATAAATAGATAGTTTAAAACAGGTCGTATATTCATTGTATGTATCTTTCTATCTGCTGGACTGTTTGTTTACGTACAGTACCTTTGGTGACCTGACAATCTAGGGGTAAGGCGCCAGACTTCTATGCTGGGGGTCCGGGGTCAATCCTCGGTCCTGGCACAGATTTATCTGATTGCCAAATCCTTCATTCACCTCTGACAAGACGTGTATTAATCATAACTTGTGAATGTGGGGAATGCCAAGCCTCCACCGTGGTTCGGATCCCACGTTAAATTGTAGGTCCTGCATTTCATCTCACAATCACCCTACCATTACACATTAGCGTAAGTGCGTATAACACAAACGGGTAGTAAGACGCGGTGCTTATAATAATACAGTAGCTCGTTATAATTCCCCTCTCCTCCTACTTCATAAACACAACATTTATGATTATTCTATTTTTTAAATAACTCATAATCCTGAATGCAATAAAACTACCAAAAAACAATACAAAGACAGAAAAAAAACTTGAAAGACCGATAATATACGTGACAATGAAAGCCCAGCATAATTTTTACTTTTTCATATCAAGAGAAAGTATTGTGACCATGAAAATAATCGATCCAGATATTATGACGAATCTTTATATCTTATGTGAACATAAGCCAAAAAAAGTGGATTTCACAATTTTGTTTGCCACCAAATATTTCTGTTTATCCCTGGTCAAGAAGCCAAAACGGTTTGATGGAATTTGTTCAAACTTGATATTTAGAACTTAAATTTTCTTTATTTTTTATTTGTCCTCTAGTCCTCAAGTTAAGGTTAGTTTACTAATGAGTGACTTTTTAAGTTCCAAATTTCTCGAAAATGGCTCTAACGATTTTGATTAAAGTGCTTATCTAAGATATTGGACACAACCAAGAGCTTTGTATAATTAGATTTTGGGTAATTTTTTTTATGATAGTTAGTTTACTGATGGGAAATTTTTGAAAATTATAAATATTTTGAAAATGTCTATAACAATTTTGTTTAAAATGTACACATGGGATTGTGTAGTATAACAAATTACATCGTATACTTGTTTTGGTGTGGGTAGTCTACTGGTGACTGATAATTCAAACAGTGAACATATTTTACAAATGGTTTTAACAATTTGATTCGAAATGATTACCTTTGGAATGTTTGACGTGATAATTAACACTGTATACTTGTTTTTGGGGTAAAAACTAATTTGGGGGTAGTTTACTGATGCCAGATTTTCTAAAAACTGTAAATATTTTTAAAATTGTAACAAAGATTTAGTTACAAATAGGTATCTTGGAAGTGTTTGACGTTACAATTAGCCCTATGTACCTGATTGAGGGTAAAAGTTCGATAAAAGGTTGTTTACTGATGAGAGATTTTTAAAATTCAAATTATTATTAAAATAGCTATCTGAAGACTTTGCTTCAAATGTGTATCTGGAGAGCGTTTCATATGAACATGACAAACAAATCTGTAAATTCGGTTTTGGGAAGAAAACTCGAAATACGATATTTTAGTTTTGAAAAATTATAGAAAATAAGATTTCATTCTGTTGATTGAACTCAAAACAACAGTGTTGGATCAGTTTTCTATAATAAGTAGAAATACTATTTATTTTACAAACCACAAATAATTTCAGGGCAGTTAACAAATCAAATAATTTAAGCTTGGTAAAATTGGAATTTTGGTGGCTATATTTGAACAATTTGGTTCTAAAATGTGTGTGTTTATATATATAATACCTTAATAATGTTTATTGTGGTTAGCAAAATGATATGTTGGACTTTATGAGTAAAAAATAATTAAGGTTAGCTAACTCAAATCCTATGTTTAAAAACTAGATTCAAAAAGTATTTTTTTATAAATTACATTTTTCCAGTCAAAATTGTTTGCTATATTAGTGTTCTTTTTAGGTAGATATCGATAATATATTTCAAAAGTGAAATCAGAATAAAATGACTTGACTTATGAATAAGTTAAAGTAAATCTAGTTACTTTCATAGCTGTGAGATAAGACCCTTCTTATGAAAAGGGGACTGTATTAACTAAACCTTTGCATGAAACAAATTTATCGGGAGAGACGCCAACAAAACCCCCGTTAGGCCAAATTTTGGCTTGCTTTCAGAGATTCTCTTGAATATTTTTTTCTAGAATGAGATGAACAAAGCACATTGTCATAAGCCGGTTCCTGTGGGATTGAAAGTCCATTCTTGTATCTCTTCTCCCTTCCCCCTCTTGTATCATTCCGTCTCACGCTGCAAAGGTCCCTTGAAATTGGGCGCAGAAGGCTCGTCCGTAAGACGTTAAGGAAGTTAAAGAGAAAGGGAAAAGCCCGGATGACCAAACAACAACCGTGCCCCCACCCACCTAAACCATTCTAACAGGATAGTTGAGGGATTCCGGGACACATTTCCGGGTTCCGGTGGTAGTTTCCCGCTTCAACCACCGAAACAACTTCCCGCCTCATCGACAACTATTCTACGCCCCATGAGTTCAGCTTATTGCACCATCATTCCTCCGATACTTGGATATATTAGGGAATTATCTCGGCAAGGAGGTCAAGCCGTAGTGTACACTCCAGTTTCTAAAGAAAGAACCTTATCTGGCATCTATAAAAGCTATTAAATCTAGGTTCATGTGCTCATACGTTAAGTCATGTGATATGCAACTGTTATTTTTTATTAATATAAATATTTATTAAATAACAATAATAACATAGTAAAAGAGCATTAATGTTAGCTACATAAAAATATGTTTGTATTTTCTAAACAGGTCCTTCCTCCCAGAATCTTGTCATACACGTATCGTCCTTTGAAAATTAATACTCCCCTAAATAACAATAAATGCAGGAATATATGGGATCTATATTATCAACAATTATTACAAATAGGTATTCCCAACTTTTTTTCTGACAGGATATTAGGGCGGAAAGATTGATATTTAGAAACAACTTGAGCTATTTCCTTTTTAGTATGAAAACCTAAAAAAAACTAGTAAAATACGTAACGTTATATGAAAGCAGCATCTAAAGGTTACAAAATTATCTTGTATTTATAGTGTGTCCAAGAAAGATTTAAAAAAAATGCATTTAGGTGCCTAGGCTTGTTTGATTACACTAGCTAGACATTCAAAATATAGTTTCAAATTTTTTGAAAATAGCAACTAAAAACAAAATTATTTTATTTTTACTTTGAACCTAACATTTAGTAATACTAAGTTTAATTAAACATTAAACATATTTATGGTTGACGTTTATGAGATGTTTCGACGCCTGTAACCATATCTTCAATCACCCCCCTTCTGATGATGGCGAAACGTTGCAAGCAGAGCGATACCAATGTAGATCATGATATCTCGGAAAAAAGTTAGTTCCCTAACCACCCTTCTCCAGCCACGTAAGATTTTTAGGGCTAGACAAGGGGAGAAATGGGAGAGGAGGAGGAGGTGAGGGTTCTTTGCAAGAGACAGCGCAAGAGAAATGGCGGAAGTCATTGACCTCCGCGGACCAATCCATCACAAGGGGAACCATGAGAGGGGGAATGGGTGTGATAGGGTCTGCAGACAATTTGGGCAAAGAAAGTAGAGCTGCGTCGGTTTCAATCCCCCTACCACAAAAAACAACTTCGAATGAAAAAATAAAAAGATCTAAAGGGGAAAAAAGAGCAAATAGAAAAGATTTCCACTTGGCCTCCAAATGAAACTACCAAAACCCTTTCTACCCATAACTAGAAATGGGTAGAGGTAGTTATTCCATACCCCCCTTACAATACCGTCATCCCCTATAAATATAGCTTCCTAGAATTTGAAAGCAAGAACGTGACGGATGTATACGTGCATTAGCTTTCTTACCAAAGCGGTTACCCACGTAAAGAGTGTCAAATTACATATCGGTGTGACAAGGTTTGACTCGTATACATGAGAAAACCGCACTCCCAGCACACGTCAAAGGTTATTTTTCCTTCCCGTCCTCTATATTTGCTGTGGGGAGAAATTCGTGAAGAGGGGAGTGGGGTGAGTATTAATGTGTTAGTGGAAAACTGTGTTTTGCAGTTTCCGACTAGAGCGGTAGATTTCAATTACAGCTACTGACAGCAGCTCTTATTTGTGGTTTTCGATTGCGGTTCTATACACTAACCCCGTCTCCCCCTTCTTCCGTCCGTTCCTACCACTATACGAGACAGAAACTTCCCTCTTCCTCACACGAGAACGTACAATTTACCCTCACACAAACCGCCCCGTTCACCCCTCCCGGCCCCACAATCTGTGGCCGATGTTGTTGTTACCGTTTGATTTTACCATGTGTTTTCCAGAACCATAGAAACCAAAAATAAATATCATGAATAATTTTAGCACGCTTTTAAAAGCCGAAACGTGGTAGTGGTGGGGTGAGGTGGGGTAGGTTAAATGAGTGCGGTTACCGACATTCGCATGTTTCCACCGTTCAGGCGCTACCTTTTCCTGTTGTTCGTTTGTTTGTTTAAATTGTCTGTTAGGCGGCAACTTTGGACACGCAAATACATACCAGATACACGTTACCGCCATTATCGTTTCTGGACAGGTTTTCAAAATAGGAGAGAAGGTGTGTGCCTGGGATAAAGGGTTGGAAGGGTATGCTAAATTGGCAAGAGTAAAGTAGGGGGTGGGGGTAGAATGGGGAGGTTGGGGGCGAGGAGGGGGACACACGTGGGAATTTACGGATTCATTCGTGGGTGGGACATTATTATGTATTTCATGGGGAAGGTTGTCAGAATACGATGGTGGCACAGAGACGGAATAAATTGGCATACAAAAGGGTAAAAACTAAGCTTTAATTATAGGTACATTAGTGGTGAAATTAAACCCAATATTTGTATGTGTGTGTGTGTGTGTGTTAGTGGTGGTGGTGGTGGTGGTGAAGGTTGCTTTACTGTTACATGTCACCAAACCATTAGTTAAAATTTTGAGTAAAACATCGTCCCTCGTAAAAGGTTCATCCTAGTCAGGCTGTCATGATGTAGCTTTTGCACCTCCCCTTCACATCAGTGCGAAATTTATAATAGATACAGACATTAGCCGTGCACTTGAATGACACCTAAATGAGATATAAACTACATGCATGGGTCCACCCCCACCGTGACAATAAAGGACCAACATTCAGGAAAATGGTGGTTTACGAAATTATATTCTTTGTTGATTAACGAAATGTGTTACAAGTTGACACGCAATAGAGCTATTCTGTCACCGATTATGTAAATCACATTATGTATTTTTCTATTTATCAACTCGGCAAAATTAATATTAAATAGGTTTTATTTTATCGTGCCATAAAGGGCCAAGGCATATATAGGTCTTAAGAGCCTGTTTATCCCTTTCGAGGTTTTGCAAAAGATTAAAATACAAGTTTTTAGAGTTTAAATGAAGAATAAATAGATAAATAAGGTATGGTTTGGAACCTTCTACAATCAGACTAAACCCAAGTATTCTTCCCATCACTAGTAGTCCCATATAATGTGAAAATTACGCTCTAAGCCGTGCGACCACCAATGTGGATTTAATGACCCCCACTGAACCCAAAAAAGGGTTTACCGTAATGCCGTTCTGTTTGTCTGTCTGTACTACGGACTAAAGCTAAAACCATTTTACTGATAGGGCTAAAACTTGACATTTAGGGTTTTAATAGGGCTAAAACTTGACATTTAGGGTTTTAATAAAGTTCCTCAGGAATGTATTTGGAATTAAATATCCATCCCTAAGATTAAGGATAATTTACTAAAGGGCACAAAAAATTATTACATTTTTATCCAGGTACTGTTTAATATTACTAATAAAATATAAATTTCTATTTCCTCATAGTAATTACTTTTAGAGTACTTTACGAGGGCATACATTTCACATTTTGATCATGTATCCGTAACTATTTGGACACGAAATAATATATCATTGTAAATATGTAGTATTACTAAATATAAAACTCTTTTATTTGAAATATATCTTTATAAAACCAGTAGTTTCTGAGTTATAAACAAATATAAATATATTTTTTACGGAACACTTTGAAATATGAAATTGATATTTATTCTCTCTGGTAGACAGAAAGGTTATTCTTTTCTCAATGTTTCTGTAACAATGTGTATTATCTATCATGTATGTTCCTTGGGGTAGTGTTTATGTAACCATGTAGGTTCTATATTATTTAGTTTCACAAATCTTACGAATGTTTACTAAATTTATTTTAAGATAAAAAAAGAAAGTCTGTGTGGTGTGCCGTACCATTTATCTTAAAATAATGAAAGCTTATACAAAGAGAATGACGCAGTGCTAATAATAATATAACAAATTCTTTGATTCGGACAAGCAAGGAAGTTGTTTTCATTTGGATTTTAGACCTGGCCTCTCGAGTCAATCAGGTGGACCAGCCGTGCCTATAGAGGTCGAGTGAAAAGATTCCCTTTCTTTAAATTAAGTTGATTAATATTGCCTTTGCTTTGGTACAACTTTGCTATATTTTTCTGGGGCGGCCAAAAAGGCAGAAAGGAGTAGTCCACAAACAACCTAGAGCTGTTGAGAGGGGAGAAGGAGAGGGGATCTCTAACGTACAAGTCAGGTTTGGGCAAATATTTTGGTTGAAGGGCCACACTGAGAATTTAAATATTATAACTGAATGCCAAATAAAATATGATTTTTTGGTACGCGCGATTTATTATACAAAAATAGAAAACTATACGGGAAAGATAAAACAAAGTTTAAAAAAAGTAATAATTCTCTAATAAAACATGACTTAATGAGATGAATATAAACATGTAATATCTTTCATAATTTCTTTGATGTCAGGTGTAAATTTAGTCGTCGAAATTCTTAAAACTGCTTGTAAATGTTCATCAGAAATGCTTGATCGTAAAGAGTTTTTATTGAGATTCACCATAGAAGATGTTTGTTTCACATATAAAGGTCGATCAAAAAATGAACAACATTTTTTGAGCAAAATTTTGAATGTTTGCGAATTTATCAGAATCAAGAGAATTGAAAAATTTACAAATTTCTTCACGAGCGTGTAATTCCCTTAAGCCAGGATTACACTGCGGGTCTAGCACCTCAAGTTGAAGTCTACTCGGTGTACTTTTAACTGAAAATTGATCGCGAACTATCGACAAACCTTTTTAAATTTTGCGGAAGTCGAAAAACTTGTGAGAAGAAAATACATCGCAGATAGCAATGATCATTTTGGCATATTCTTCAAATTTATTTTCTGGTATCGTCAGTGTTTGCATGGTTGAAAAGTGATCAAAAGTTTGTTTTCAATAAATGTTGTGAAAACAAAACGTAGTTTTAATTGCAATGCATTCAAGCTTATTACCATGTTATGGGCATATACATTTTTTCCTTGGAGCGATCAGGGTTGCCAACGCTTTGGTCTCAAGCAATAAAATACAAACGCGAAATAGATATTTTATCTGACAAGCTATTATTATTATTATTATTATTATTATTATTATTATTATTAGCGCCACGTCTTATTACCCGTTCGGTTTATACCCACTTATGCTAATGTGTAATGGTAGGGTGATTGTGAGATGAAATGAAGGACCTACAGTTTAACGTGGAATCCGAACCACGGTTATTCACAAGTTGTGATTAATACACGTCTTGTTAGAGGTGAAGGAAGGGTTTGGCAATCAGATAAATCTGTGCCGGAACCAAGGATTGAACCCCGGACCCCCCACACACATAAGCTTGACATCTTACTCCTAGACCACCAGGTCACCGGCAGTATAAGTTTGTTTCTAGGATTATATATATATATATAAAATTCACAAATATATATCTTGGGGGGCCACATAAAAATACGTGGGCCGCAGACGGCCCGCGGGCCGTAGTTTGCTCAGGGTTGGTCTATATGGTGTTACATGGTGTCAAGGGGGGGAAAGGGGGAGGGTGGATATATACGTAACACAGATCTTATACTTTGTAATACCGAAAAAAACCTATGCTTCAAGGCTATCACTGTTAATAAAGATACTTATAGATAGCTTTTGATTCCGAGTAGTATTAAATCTGAGTCCTTTTTTTAGTGTATTAAAAGCTTTCCAATGAAATAATGACATTTACTCTTGATGTGAAAAGTTTCATAACACAGGCTGGAAGGGAGTTAGGGTGAACTCTTAAAGTTTACAGTTAACATGGCGTTTCATGGGGGGTGGGGTGCGGGGTAAAAACAAAACGGTAAGAAAAAAAGCCTTAAGTGGTTTATGGATGACCCCAAAGATGTTAATTAATGTGGTTAACTGTTAGGCCAACTTTCACTTAAATTGCTATCTCTAAAATATCACATGTATAATTTATTGTTCTTGGACTTTGTTGGGCACTTTAATTCATCGTCAACTTAACCGAAATTTAGTCCATGTTACCAGACATGAATTACACGTGTGAAAGTGATTACCACACGCTTTGTTTTGGTCGTGTGTGTGTGTGTGCTATAAGGCCGCATACCGGATGAATCAAGGGAGAGAGAAGACTTTCGTCGCCAAGCTGAACAAACAACTACGTCCAAGTCAAGGCGACAAAAACATGTTCTTCAACACTTCCTCTCATCGCCTTCCAAAGCAAGAGTCGAGAGTACAGTCAGATGAACGCACAATAACACACAATATGTTCGCATTGCACCTCCAATAGTCTCACAAATTGGCATGAAGCTTTTAAAAAACAAATATTCTCTAGTTAAATCGTGGAGCTAATGGACTAAAGGCAGAGAGGTGAACAATCCCAAAATGACTCCACTATAAATACAGACAGTCATCCCAAAATGAACTTTTCTGAGTTATTGATCCTTCATTCCCACGAGAGATTAAAGTGAGACGTGCTATAGCCCCATAAACTAGCCTTTTATTATATAGTCATCTCACCGCGTTCATTGGACATCTTTATTCCACTCATTTACTCACAGTATCTTTCCTTCTTCTTCACTAGTTTCAATGTTTGAAGTGCTGGAAGCGAAAAATAAAAAAAATAAAAAGTGAAGTGGAAAACGCCGAGAATAATATGTGAATAAACATCACGTACAAGATGTCACGTAATTCTTTCAAAAACTAAAAATAATAACAATAAAGATGTAAAAAACGTGAATAATAGTTGCTTACACTTATCTTGAACTCCATCCATAATTCTCGATATTTTCGGGTCTGCTCCCACTTAAGACTTTTTTTTTATGGTATTGACTTTCTCTCAACTTCCCTTGTGAACATTTTTCAAATATAAAATAGATTTTAGTGATAGTTTCCTTTTAAAAGCAGTCAGAGATATCGACTTGAATAAAAAAAATTAACACAGACATAAGTTTGGAGAGTTGAACTACATCTTATGAAACGATAAATATCGGCTCTGGTTTATTGAATACGGAAGTTACGGCATAGTGTCGTTTTCTCGGTTAACATTAGTCATGTTTACATTATATTCCAAACAAATAACTGTCAACAGTCTTAAATGCTCGAACGATGCCTTATATTATACTATGACGTCATATTTGATCGATATACGACTGCGTGTGTTTCTCTTAAGTATTCAGCCTAAGACTGCAAATCACACCAGATTTATTAATATTTCATATAGTCAGATGATTGCAAAATGTATTCCTCTAAAATTAGATCTACATATAGGTTGAGCACTTGTATGTCCAAACTATGATTAAAAACGTGTTTGAAGGAACAGTAAATTTAGTTTTCCTAAATTTAAGTTACATTTCAAAGATTTCTATGCACCGAGTGTGGGTGTGTTTACATGCACTGGCCCACATTAAGCGCTGGAGTGTTGATGTTCAACGCGAAACTTCTAGCAAATAAATAACACGAAAATTGTATGAGACACACTTTTCATATTTTATTGCGCTGACTTGAGAGTAAACATAACGAGTTTCCAAATTTAGGTTCTGTTAATACATTTTTGTTCGGTTTGCAATTTTAATAAAATGGGTTTCGAACTCCGCAAGACGTATTCAGTCTTAGTTGGTCTCTGGTCTGAGATAACATCTCGCCCCCACCCCAGCCCCAATTCTCTACGTCTTACGAGCTATCCACACAGTAGAATTTAAAGAAAATACTCCTCTATACACCATGGCTTATTAATGACCATAAACAAGATCTTCCAGAAGAGAAATACAATGGTAATCAAAGTAATAAAATTCTAAAAGAATATTAATTATAGACTAAAAGGCAAAGCTATTTGTTACTAGCTCAAAACATTTTATAGTGTAAACTTTGTTTATCTTGAAAGGTAGCAGCAGTCTCACCTTGATGAACTACACTATGAGCCTGCCCTATAGATTGTGACATAACGAAACTCATCAAGGTAAAGCATGCTAGAAAGATTTTAGGGTTAACGAAGGGTATATTACTAATCTTACTAATATTATAAATGCAAAAAATTGTGTGTTTGTATGTTTGTTAATCAATCACGCCAAAACTGCTAAACGGATTCGAATGAAACTTTGTACGTTGGAAGAGTATGTACTGGAATAGGACTATTACCATTTTTTGATTTTACACTAATTTTACAATACTAATATTTAAACCTTTCGTAAATAATATTTTGTAGTAAAAGTAATATAGGCCTATATTATTTAAGTTATTTTTTTTTTAAGTTTAGTTAAAAATTAAAAGATTTTACCAATTATTGCGGGCGAAGCCACGATGGGTAAAATCTAGTCAATAATAAAACTAGACGTTTTGTAGAACTCAAGAAAACCAATTCAGCTGCCCAAGAAACTGTAGAAATAACCAATGAAGAAGCCTTGAGGGCTCAGTAGAGTACAAAACACTCGGTAAAACTGTATCCATAAAATGTTGTCCTTTGATGCAAAGGCAAATTAAAAGTACTTTGTTAAAGTTGACACATAATTTTATTGGCGCAACTTGGGCAGGCTCTGTAAATCAAGAAAATACTTAATGCTTCAACTCTGAAGACAGTGCAGATGCCACAAAATAAGAAACGTTTATTGTTAGCAAATTATTTTACTGAGAACTATTGTGGAGCTAATGAAGTCTTTGATTCTCTTGAGAGAAAGGAATGGTATGGTAATCATTCGGAAAAAAAAATCGCGAAGGTATCTTGATTTAAGACAAACCTCTTTTATCGGACATTTTCAGGATAGTGTGTGTGTCAACCCCTTAGCTCTATACATTATTTGGTGTTTGAGGGGGATTGGGGAAGGGGGAGATAAGGATAACAATATTCCTTACAGTAAACTCATGCCAAGTTAGGCAGGGCAGCAACCATTGGACTGTTTATTAATATCCTGTTTCTTCTCGAAGAGATCTTCCTTCCCATCCTGAGTGCTCCTGAGGGAGTATGCAAGGGAGGAAGGCGAAATAAAGCCTTCTTATTTTCGGAGTGGCTCACCAGAGCGACGGTCATAAGTCACAGGGGTGAGAGGTGGGGGGTTTGAGTAGGTAGTGTAGACAGAGCTTGGCGTATTTGAAGATCCCGTCTTATTTCACTTCCGGGTCAAATGACATAGAGATAAAAGAAGTCTTATTTTTAGGTGTCTTTTTTAAAAACAAATTTGGTCAGGTGACCTCTAAAGAGGGTATTACTGAATTATACGTATAGTCTGAACGGGTAGTAAGCCATGGTACTAAAAAAAATTAAGGACTGGATGTAAGGAGAGAATAATTTAAAAAAAACACTGTGTGTTAGATTACACTAATAGTGCTCCTGCCTGATTAAAAAATTATTTCATAGTCAAATCTTCATCCTGTTACTAATATCATAAATTTTTAAATACTGGTAAGATAGTTTTGGCACTAAAGCGCACAAGTAGCAATTAATAAATAAACTTGCAAACTGTTTGTTTTTTGTATAACTAGTAGGGATTGAAGGCCGGATTTCTGGTATTTCACTCAAACCAAATAAAATTTAATGTATCCTCACCAACAAATACTAATATTGAGTTTAAGACTGATAGTGATAGTCAGGAGAGGACTGGTTGGACTTGGTTTCACAAGAAATAGTAATCATTCTATCCACTCCACAACAAACCAAAGGGAGAATGATGATGAATTTATGGAAACGAGTTTGTATTATCCTTAAAAGAGGATGGTAATAACAAAGGCCAGTGCCCCTTGTTGGAGATGAACCATGATCTCCTGAATTAAAATTAGGAGTTCAAACCACCACATCAACCACATAACCTTTCTTTTTCTTCTTGTGAAAATCCTATTGATAATTAAGTTTGAACCGCTAAGAAATAATGCTATTTATAAAATTTAATTTGATTATTTTTACTACCCACTTCGGTGGCCGCATGGTCTAAGGCGTCACTTTCACAAAATACTATAATGCCAATGGCGGAGAGATTGGGGCTTGATCCAGTTCGGGTGTACAAGAGAGGTTTTTTCCTAAATGGTTTCACCCCATCCCTCCACGCAAATGGGGGTACACTTCCTCTAAATTCAACCTTTCTTAATTCCAAACACATTAGAATCATTGGTAACTTATATAGGGATCCAACCCGAACAGGAAGTAAGACGTGGTGCTATTTTTTTTAATTACCATATAATAATGATTAAAAGAATTAACGGGTAATAAGACTTTGCTGTTAAAATTCAGCGGAGATTTAATTTCCTATATGGGATTTGAGAAAATAGGCCTAAATAGCTAAGATTTGGATGCTGACACGCACATACACACACAACACACAAAAAACTATCTCGGTATCCAGTGTCTAGTCAAGAACATGATTTCAACCCTCATGTCTAGTCACGAACATGATTTCAATTATCGTGTTTAGTCACGAACATGATTTCAACCCTCATGTCTAGTCACGAACATGATTTCAACCCTCGTGTCTAATCACGAACATGATTTCAACCCTCGTGTCTAGTCAAGAACATGATTTCAACCCTGGTGTCTAGTCACGAACATGATTTCAACCCTCGTGTCTAATCACGAACATGATTTCAACCCTCGTGCCGAGTCACGAACATGATTTCAACCCTCGTGTCTAGTCACGAACATGATTTCAACCCTGGTGTCTAGTCACGAACATGATTCATTTTTGCAAAATCTAAACCCACTTTTAACTAAAGAAGAAACGAATCATACATTCATGGAAACTGATAGCCTAATTTTGGAAATACGGATTATACTGCACTTACTGGTTATGGTATCCATTTGATACGAGAGATGGGATGAATATAGGGTGTGGGGGGGGCTAAGGGGATTTGTAGAGTAAG
>CABFVX010000288.1:269488-280384 GCA_902151425.1 Timema shepardi | reverse complement strand
GGGGGGGGCGGGTTGGATATCAAAACCACCAGACAGGCATTTCAGAACCGTAGGGTTGGTTGTGTGTAACGGGGTACGGGGGATGAAATGGGGCGAATGTTAAAAGTGACCTCGCTGGCGCAAGTGGACACACACACCCAGCATGCACCAGTGGCCAATTACTCCGGGAAGAGGAAGGGGGATTGCGAGAGGGGAGGCTGATAGAGGTAAAGAGAGGGGGGTGAGACAGAAACGCCATCACATATTGACGGGCTTGATTGATCGTGGTAGGAGGGGTGAAATGGCATGGGAGGGGAAGGGGTGAAGATCTGTGGGAAAATCCACGTCAACAAGTTTTAATCGCTCACTAAAAATAAAAGTTCATTGAAATACATCAAGATGAGTGACCAGACTTATGTCAGTTTATCTGTCATTTGGTTTTGAGTTTGTGGAACGAGTAAAATGCTGTGGGCCCGAGGTTCAAAACTTGATGAGATGCAGATGTCAGATAGGTGTCAATTTCAGGAATATCTGTATGTATGTATCTAGTGCGAAATGTTGATAGTTCCATACAATGGTTCATATGATGGATCTGCAGTGTGTGATCGTGAAGGGAGAAATAAAGGACTATATCCCCAAATGGGTGCTACGTCAGAGCACCACAAGTCCAATAAATCCAGCCTATTTCTATTTGATGAAAACTTACTCTGATCATAAGAGCATGAAATTAATATAAAATAGATGCATGTGTTCATGATAAAAGTGTTACGTGAAAAAAATTATCGTTAAAGTACCTGAATCTATGGGCACATGGACCGAAATTTAAAGCTCACCTAGTCTGGTTTACTAGTAGTGGGAATGTCAGGGTTCAAATCCCTGTCTAACGGAATGGAGGTGTGGTTTTCCCCCCTAAATGGTTTACCCATTCTAACCCTACAAAAATGAGGGCACGTTTCGTTTATATTCTATCTTCCTACCCCATTAGCGTAGTGAGATAAGAATATACCGAATGGGTAGTAAGATACGGTGTAAGCCACAACTTAGGAAAGCTTGAATTTGAAATCTACGGCGGATGCTTCCATTTTACTTGGAATGCTTCGCGATGACTTTCCAAAAATGGTCGTTCATTTAAACTAATAAAACACAGATTCATGCACCTTCATTTCTCAGTAAAACATTGCCAGCAATAAATTCAACCGCACTTGTTTCTTGAAACTCTTAACAATATTTTTTCCCTCAAGTGTTCTTGCCTGTTCTGGCTAATGTTCCATCCCTGAAGTTTCAGTTCTTTATCTTACATAACTTGTCACTTATTTTCTATGCAGCTTTTATATTTATCTATTATTTATTTTTAAGTAATTCTTTTTAAGCTTCGCTAGCAACGTTCATTTACTTGTTCGAGTGTTTTCTTACCCCCCTTATTCGCTTTGAGGTACCAATTTAAATTCAGCATAAAGTCGACTCCAAAGTCGGCGTGTGCTGGTGTATCAATGATAGCCCATAGAAACATGATTAAGCCTATTTCCACACGTCCATAACAGACTTTGCCTCAAACTGTGAGTGACCCTGAGCATGGGACGTAACGTGGATACAGAGTGTAAGAAAAGTGGTGCACTAAGCCAAGGATTCCATGCTTAATTCCCGTGTCTAAGTGTCATTTTTATAGTCTACATTAATATTTACATTAATTACTAACTAATGAATTACATTTTTAATTAAATTTACATCAATTTTTATTAATTTAAACTAACATATTTAAGTTTATCCATTACGTTATGTATGTAACTTAATCACTAGTCAATGTTTAAATTATGTTTAGTATCTGCTTTAAAAAATAAATAGATGTTGAAATACATATATTTATTTAGGGAGATGTATAAAAGATGTTCATATTAAAATGTATCTAAATAATACACTTCTTTTTAAGGTTTTGAGAATGCGTAGGATACTGTGGGTATCGAAGTCAAAGCAAAGAAGATTTGACCTTTTGACTTCAACTTCAACATTTCAAAGCTTTTCACGTCCCTATTATTTTATAGGTATTGTAATACCCATCAAAAGTGACAGCTGTAGATTATTTGATGACCTGACTTATTAATACACGAAGGTAGACTATTAGCTTTTCTAGTTGTCTATACAATTTGGACCGTAGTTTCTTTCTTGACCAATCTGTGTTGTTATTATTACGAATGCATTAATAGGGGGTGGGGGGAGGAGTGGGGGAGATGATGATGGAAAGAGATGATGTATCCTACATAAGGTTAGCACGACTCTCCCGCGAGTGTAGATAAGAAACAGAGTAGTGGTAGTCCCCATATGGCTTCATAAAATACACTTATAGCTCCAATCAAAGATCTCTTTGATAACTGGAAGCAAGGGCCCTACGGATTGGTGCCACCCCGTGGACCACTGGTTGAGAAACACTGGGCTTAACTACTTGTTGCCCACTTCAGTGGCCACGTGGTCTAACGCGCTACTCTCATGTTGGACTATACTGCCAAAGACGGGGAGATCGGGGTTCGATCACGGTTGGGTGTACTGAGGGGGGTTATTCCTAAATGGTTTTACACTCTCCTTCCAAGCAAATGTGGGCACACTTCATCTCAATTAAAACCTTCCTAGTCCCTTAACCATTAGTGTAATTTGTACATAGGTGTATAACCTGCACGGATAGTAAGACGCGGTGCTTAAAAAAAATCTTTTTTTTTCAACCTGTTAAACTCACCGTTTGGGCTAAGCTTCACACGTATTCTCACCACGCTGTGCTATTCTAGCCCCAATCTTTCCGTAATCGGCAGCCAATTAGACTTCACGTGGAGTTTTTTTCCCCAAAATATGTTAGTGCGCAATTAATAGATCCATAAATTGATAAGAGCTGTAATTTTTACTTTCCACCGACCCCTGAAAGATTGTGATCGCAAATAAATAAATAAATAAATAATGATAATTAAAAAAAAATCGAAATTGATATTTTGATAAATGTTGACGTTTCATTACCGAGTGAGCCCAATTTTTTTTTTTTTTTGTGATGCCATCTGTCAGTACCTCCAACTAGAGCTGAAACCATTTTACTGATTGGGTTAAAATTGGTATGTATAGTTTTCATAAGGTTCCCCTGAGGAGTTTTTTTTTAAGTTATCTAGCTCTAAAATTAAAGGTAGTTTATTGAAATGAAAAAGAAAAGAAATTGACATTCTCATAATCCGCTATAATGATTTTGGTTACATTTTGTACCTAAACACTGTTTAACATTACAAACAAAAGTGGGATTTTCATTTTTCTATGAAAATAAATTTGAGAATACTATATATACACGAAAATTTTCGATTTTGATCATATTATCTCAGCAACTATTTGAGATATTAAATAGCTTATAATTGTAAATATGTAGTAGGTCTACTGTTAAATATAAAACTCTTACGGTTAAATTATTTTTTATAAAACCAATATTTTTTGAGCTTTTAGCAAACATAATTAGTTACCTTTTTTATGGAGTATATATTTAAAATTTGAAAATGATTGTTATGCTTTTTGGTGGACAGAGAAGCTTCTCCTTACTTAAGGTTTCTGTAATATTGTATATGTTTTTCATTATATTATTTGTTCAAGTGTTTCTGCAACAGTGAATATAATTTAATTACACTAATTTTACGAGTTCATAGTAAACGTTATGTTCTGTTCCGGTGCAACGTGCCATTTATTTTTAACATTATGATTTAAAATAATTTTTGTTTTAAATTAATTAAAATACACGGAGTTTGAGAATGTATAATTTTAAAATAATGAAGCAATATAAATTATACAAAAAAATTATGCAAAACAGATCACACACTGACTATGACCACCAAATAGGGCTGTAAATAATAAGATTCAAAACAAACTTATTTTTAAAGTGTATGTGAGCATAAACCATATGAATACATTTTTTGTTCTTTGCTTGGCAATCGTGAATGAGGCTTAAATCTTCTGCCACTCCGATTTCACTTTTTTTTTTCCAATCCCCTCTTCGATACTTACTTACACCAGAATATTCATTCTCGCAGTCCGACGCTGAAATCAATTACGACGGAATGTAATGGCGGGCCGATGCAGACCGTGTATATAGTCACTCACACGAGGTGAGTAGTAATAATAACAAAGACTGAACGAGACGACTCTGACGCGGTGTGACTTGAGGAGATATAATAGTACGTGGTGACATGATTTTCCACTCTCACCGGAACCAGCGCTAGCTCCATTCTCCCACACAGTCTCACACGTGCTCTCACGCTCCACGTATGTATGGGAGACTCCCCTCTCTCTCTTGGTCCGATATGTGATTATATTGTTATTTTAAGAGCATCAGGAAGTTCAGGAATATAGATGGATTTTGTCCCACGAGGTTTCGACGTGTTTCGTCATGCACTTGTCACAGTCGCTTTCCGTGACCCCTCCAACAATGTTTAGTATGTGTATCTCATGTCCACTCCTAAGCGTCCTAGCGGTAGGCTTCCTGTTTTTTCTGAGGTCATTAGGAGGACCATAACCCGGCAGGCTTTCCGTTATTTGTGCGGTTATGATCAATATTTGTATGGTCTTGTTATTCGGACAGTGATTAACAATATCTTGAAAACCTTTGCTTTGAATCCTGGTAGACTTAAAAATTTAATTTGAACTTGGTGGTAAATCACTCACGCTACAATATATTAGAAGCTCACTGTATTTATTGTATGTAACGTTAATAAAACCAAATAAAAATGTAATGTGCCTATGTGTAGGGTGGACCTGCCCCTCTGGTAACATGATCAAAGGTGTCAATCCCCTCCCCCTCTCTCTACCAATAATTGTTAATCATTAAGCCGCTAATAACCATTACGCGCTAATACACACTATGCGAAACGCAATAATCAAGAAAATAAGTAATTAGGTGTTGAATTAGACGATAAAATTGGCTCTCATAACCATACTTTTGTTAATTACTTTTAAAACTATTTAAGTTAGTGTCCGTTAAAATTGTACTGCTCCTCAGCGAAATTTAATGAGTTCTACTGTTACTCGTAAGAGATAAAGAGAAACAATCTTATTGCAGCCTGTAGCATCGAGCTTTGAATTTCCAATTAGAATTTGACTAGACAACCTTTGCTTTATAATCTATTGGCAAGTTCTACTTTATCTACTAAATTAAACAATACAAACAAAATTATTCTGACATAATGGTGAAAACTAAAATTGTTTGATTGTATTACAATTTCATCAATTTTAGTAACCAACCCCGTGGTGTAGTCGTCAGTGCACCTGGCTATGAACCTTGTTGTCTCGGGTTCTATTCCCGGCTGGTACCTTGAGCACATTTTCCTCAAGGGGAATGATCCCTACTGTCACCAAGGTTTGGTTAATTAGGTTTAAGTTAGGTTAAGACCCCCTGGCTCCACATAATCATAATCACTCTCATCGCCTCATCTCATCGCTGGTACGTGTAGACAACCTCCTGTGGTGAACCCTGGGCAACGCTTTGTGCCACCAGTGCGGCTAATAGTCTACATACAGGCGACCGAATATGGGAATATGGATGTAATATCCCTCCCGGTCATATACATGTCATACAATAAAAAAAATAAGTTTTTTTATTATCCAGATATATTTATTTAAAATAGAGTAAATAGTAAAGTATCCTAGCATTTAAAGGAAAGGAGTTTATATGAAAACTTGACATCTAAAGTTAATCAAATTTTCTCTTTATTTCTAAAAAAAAAGCCCATTATGATTGGGACCAGTAAAACGTCAAAGACGCCAATCAATGTCTGTTTCAATCAGAAATTCTATCAAAGAGCTCTACTCCTAAGTCTACAGCCAACATAAAATATTTGAGGGCAACCAAGAACGATTTTTTGACGAGCCATCAAAGAGAGTTAACATCTCCAAAAATATATATATATTTCCTTTTCTCCTTTTTTCCCCTTCTTGGAAATAAAATGACTCGATCAAGAGATTTTCACGTTCATGTCCGAAGGGTATCGTTGCAGCCGCGGCTACAAGTCGTAGCCTATATATGACGTCATAAACTGGAGGACGGGTGGGTGGCGGGTGGAGTTGAATGGTGCCGGCACTAAAACCTCCCAACGAGTCCCTTTTGGATGCTTTGCGCACAAGAATGAGATGGGAGGGGGTAGGAGAGAGAGAGAGAAAAATATATATAAAGCGTGAGCATGATATAACGCGCAACAGCTTGGCCCTAACTTGACTGCAAAATGGAACCTTTGCTCCACTCTCTCCGATCATAAAAGCTTTTTGGCATACTGTTGTCCGCGAAACGTTGACGTTACTTCCTTCCATTGGGATTTTTCTCTATCTTTTTGAAATTGCACTTAACCGTCGGATTGAAAAAGAAAGCAACAATTTTTACATCCGTCTCATTTATTATAGTGTGCTGTAAGTGTTGGGCTTGTTTTAGAGCTATTCTCATAACAAACTATAGCAAGTAACGAGAGAATGTTACTATATTATTAGTGTTATTTTTAAGGTATTAATATTGTATATCTCCAGTAAAAACTGCATACAGCATTATGTTCACGTACCAATACGGAAAAGTAGGTCTAGTAATTTTTCTAGCTGTCAGATAAGGCAGTTTGAGGTAAAAATTGCACTATATTCTGTTTGCTGGTTGCAGAATTAATTTTTGATGGTTTAAGAAGTAACTAGAACAACTCGTATGCATTTGGGTGGGCTCAGATGATCTAACGTTGTTCAATGCGTGCTGTCAAGGCGTGCGTAAATGACAAGTTGCGACTGATTAAACACAACCAATTGTATTTTAATAAACTTATGGGGAATGCCAGGCCTCCACCATGGTTCGGATTCCACGTTAAACTGTAGGTCCTCCATTTCATCTCACAACCACTCTACCATTACACATTAGCGTAAGTGCGTATAACCCGAACGGGTAGTAAGACGCGGTGCTAATAATAATAATAATAAACTTATGGTAAAATTATACATAATTAATCATTTTAATAACACTAATTATCTGCGCCACACATCCAGAACGCCTTTTTTTGTAAGTGTTTTGGTTTCAAAATGTCACGTGTAGTGATATCATTTTCCAAACCTAAAATTTATTAACTCTGGAATGTTCTACCATCACTTGTGACGTGTTATATTGTTAAAAGTTTTTCGGGCACGGATAAAGTATGTCACCTTCCCCCTTTACTCCTACACAATAGGCGAGGACTTACGAGTCGGGTTATTAGTACCTGAGAACACACTTTACCTACATATCTGCACCCGTGGGCTTGTAGTCTAAACGCCAAACCCATTTTGAATTTTGACTGATTTACCACTTACAGTGAGGTTTGGT
This sequence comes from Timema shepardi, assembly GCA_902151425.1. Lineage (NCBI taxonomy): Eukaryota > Metazoa > Arthropoda > Insecta > Phasmatodea > Timematidae > Timema > Timema shepardi. The sequence continues at coordinate 273,072 of CABFVX010000288.1, read as the reverse complement.
TTCTGATACCCGCTGGGCGTAGTGTCGGTGTTTTTTAATAAATAGTTTCAAACTTTCTCCGAACAATTGTTTGTATTTATCCTTAAAAATTAAGCCTTCCTTATCCTTACTCCACTAGCGTAATTAATATATAATTATCCTAATAGCACATACAGGTAAGACGTAGTGAAAGTTGAGAAAAAAATATCAAGCTCACAGACTTGAAATTACTCGTACTATCCCTGAGAGAGCACCCCACTTTGACTCCATTCAGCCCTCACGCAGAATTTGAATTGCAGCACCTGATGAGGCACATCGCTCTTGAACAAGGTCAAGGACACCATCAATATTGCGGTATTTTCCTATATCAGCACCAAATTGACGCAATTTTAACAACAAAAAAGCCACCCCTAAGAAAATATAAATTAAATTACAAGCAATGCCTTATCAGTAGGTCTGCATGGATAGTGCGGCAAATTCTTATCTGGAGAGACTTTGTTAGAGCCCAAAGAGGGGCATTTTACCAAAGCCTGACTTTACCTTCCTTGCTACGTTCAAATAAGAATATCAATTTAACTAACCATTATTTTTCTTAATCAATGATCAAGCCTACCGTAAAATAATGTTACCTTACGTAAGCTCATTTAGCGTTCCGTAATATAATTTAGCCTTCCGTAAGATAATTTAGCGTTCCGTAATAACATTTAGCCTTACGTAAGATAATAAAAAAATGATACCATATTTATTTTTAAAACATTTGCCCCTCTAATAATCAAAAATTTGTTTTTCCTAGTGTTGTTTACACACACGTCTATTTCTTTCCATTTTTCAAGCACTTAAAAAAAGTCAAAACCTTTTTTGTGCCGTATATACTGTCACACTTATTTTTCTGCAAAACCTCACAAAGCGGCTCCCCCCAACATCTTGCCCCTTCACGTCTCTTTTACGGCCGTTTGGAGCGGCCATTGAGGCGCGTGCAGGGAGCATTTAGAGACGACGCCCTAATAGGTGGCAACCTGCAGCGTCGGGGACCAGGGTAATTGGCGTCAGGTGAGGTTTAAAACTTTACGACGTCGAGTGGGGGGAGTAGAGGCTTGTGATAACGTTACTGTAATAGTTTACAAATTGAGAGCAAAAACACGCGAAGGGAGTTTTATTTTGATATTACGTGCTTTGATTACTGCCGACTCAGTTCGTACCCACAATTTTATTCGTAAAAATAAAAGACATGTAAATAAAGAAAACAAAAGTACGTATGGTAATTTACTAGCAAAACAATTTAGGGTATTAAACAAATGGATGTTTCATTACTTTTATTTTGCTGCTACTGCTTTTGAAGAAGAATTATAAACGAACCCCAAAATATTTGTTTCGAATGAGTAGCGGTTGAAATATCTCCGTAAAGAAAATAAGCAAGTTCAAGTAGCGATATCATAGGGAAAAGGTGCCAAACCCATTGACAGGAACATTAGTTGTAAACGTTAAAAAGCAAGACACAGCCATTATTAAATATAATCGTCACAATAGTTTGGAAAACATATTCTTTTCTTTAATGGTTAGCTTTGATTAATGATATAACCACAAATGATATTTAAATGGTTTAACCATATATAGTAATTTAAATGGTATAACCATAAACCAAATTGGCATAAACAACCATAATTAAAATGCCAATACTACTAGATACAAATAATAAATGCCTAAATGACCAAACAAAAATACTCTTCCGAAAAGAATAGCCCCTAATGTTTCACATTAAATTAGCGTACAATCAATCGGCGGGAATATAAGAAAGCAACCGCGTCAATAAAATGGAAGGCTGTGATTCAAACTGCATGAACAATTCTCGCTCTGGGTTTGCTAAACACATTGTACAATTAACTAATGTTTAATTTAGGCGCACAAAGATTTGTAACGAAGGGACGAAGATATAATTCTTTACCATTTATTTTTTAGTTAATGTGAAATTACGTCAATCGCAGCTTGAAGAAAACGAGAGTGGATCCATAATGTGTATTCAAGATCCATCAGTATGCTGGCATCTTTGTTAGAATGGACAAATCTACAGTCCAATTTTCATAAGGAAATTATCTGGATGCTAGAAAAGTTACTAAAATATATTCTTTCTAAAGTCATATGATATCCAGCTGCCACTTTTTATGGATTTATAAAAACCTAAGAAATAACAATAATTATATGTAATGTCAAATGTTATCGAATCTGTCCACAGAAAAAAATTCTTAAAAGGCTTCCTCTATGAAAATTGGACTATACCGTATGATCAAGTGATACAAGTTAGTTAAACGAAATGAAGGCGATAGAAGAACACACAAAATATAAAAACACGTTAAAACGTAAAACAAAGTTACAATTAATGTACAAACTATTTGTACATTTAAGCTTAAAAAGGAGTGCAACTTAATCACGCTAAGCATTGAGTAAAGTATACAGAAGTGGTCTAGCATTAGTCTACAACTACAGCTACAAGCATCTTCCCAAGTTCTCATCAATGGTTTGTTTCTTGTTACAAACAGGCTTTGGGAAGATCGGCAGTAATATACAAATAAAGCTAACTGGACGTGTACTTTTAAATACCACCTTTAAATAATAATAATTTGTATTATTTATTTCACAAGTTGTAGTTAATTTAAAAATATGATTTTGCCATAGTAGATAAAATAACGAGGTTATTTAATTTACTATTATAACTATAGTTTCAAATCAGAGTTGGTATATTTTTGCAAGATATTTACGTATATATAGATACTTATTTACATGTATAAGTTAATCTTCCTAAGAAATATTTTGATGAAGACTATTTTATTATTTACATTATTTTCAAACTAGGTTTAAGTTATTTTTAATTCGGTAAAAAAGTTTTTTTAAATTACTTAAAATTCAGATCAAAATCAAAATAGTAAAATAATTGATAAAATATAATTATGCTTTTGAAATAAGTGGTGGGTATTGTAAGAAACAATAACTTAAGTATCTGTTGAAAGAAAACAAAATGAAATATTAAAATTTAAGTGCTGACTTTCAAAGACAATTCAAATGTATATAAACTAAATATTTTCTTTTTTAAGAGTTTAACAAAATAGTGTTTAAAACCAACCTAATTTTATACAATTTTTATATTAAGAGTTATTTTTTCTTTTATGGCAAAACACATAAGTGAAATTAAATTAAATTTGAAAATTACTTTTTTTGGCAAAAGGAAACGGTGAAATCTTTGCAAAAATTTAAAAGCAATTTTTTAGATATTGTTTTTATAGTTACAGTTAATAATATAAATATATATATATATTTTAATCATCTGAATCTCCTTTAAATATTTACATATTTTTCAATAGACATGGCACATATAAAGTAAGTTTATTAATGAAATTGTATCATTTGAGATCGTTGGACCAGAAGTTAGTTGCCAGACATGGTTTAAATAATTTAATTTGTTTGCAAAAAAAAAAGTGAATAAAAAATGTTCTCAGGGCGACTTACCCGCCCGGTTCGATTGGTCTATCATGGGCTGCACGATTCGGCGACGAGCATTGATGAACCTTGGGAAGAGAAGAGAAAAAAGAAGAAAAGAGGGTTAGAGGACCCAG
>CABFVX010000288.1:243847-269320 GCA_902151425.1 Timema shepardi | reverse complement strand
GGGGGGGGGGGGGGGTTTGGTGGGGTGGAGAGTGATGACCCTTGACAGCGGAGTTGGTATGCAAATATAGGTCTCGACTCAAACGAAGTCAACTTTTTTATATTATCATATTACTTTAGTTGTAATACAAGGCGAGGAAAAAAAATAAATCAAGTTCGACTTTAAAAATCCCAAAGTATTAAATTTTACCCCAAGAGAACATAAAACGTATTAACTATAGATTTCTCTTGTACATTTATTTGCACTCAAGTGTGCAAAAATTTATTCATATTAAAAAATGAACTTTTAAAATATTTTAGAAGAAACTTGTTTATCATGAGATGTATTGAAATTAAAATTGTTCATGGAAGATTTAAAGGGATGCAATAAGTAAACTTGTTAGAAATAAATATCAAATGAGCTGTTTACGTAAAAATAATAAATTTAATAATTATGTTAAATGAAAAGAAGGGAACTAGCAAGCTACGTTTGATTTAACAACCTTAATAACCACTTAAGTGGCCACATGGTCTAACGCGTTACTCTCACAGTAGTAGACTATACTGCCAATGATTGGAAGATTGAGGTTTGAATCTCAGTCGGATGTACTGAGAGTGGTTTTTACCAAATGGTTTTCCACTTTCCCTCCACGCAAAAGGGGGTACAATTACTATAAATATGACCTACACAATCCCTAAAACCATTATCGTAGTTAATACACAAGCTTATAACCCGAACATGTAAGACATGATGCTAAAAAACACCATAGTTGTTCAGATTAAGAGGCAAGTTTTTTAATTTAACAGTTAATTTTTATGGGTATATTTAGTTTTAGTTGGCTTTTATCGAATGCACTCCCTTTAATAGACAGGACAGTAAGAGTGCCTCATAATATTCCACCGCTAGAAATCATAGACCTATAAATGCTCGAACTCCGCTGCGTACGTGCTTATATACGGACTTACCGCTCGCACCTGCTCTGTTTGATTGATCTATGAGCGGCTGCACTATTCTCCGCCTCGCGTTGATAAACCTGCGGCAAAAAGAGCAACAAATCCAACATACAGACCTCACGACACTTCTTTCACTTTAAATTATGGGTATTATGTTTTTTTTAATCCAGCTCCACCCCACCATAAAAAAAATGGTAATATGGTAACATGAGGACGAGACTATCTTCTTCTGCTTCACACTCCATCACCTGTATTGGAAACAACGACACATTTAATTATTATTTAACGTATCGTACCCTCTTCTAAACAAGATTATTTCAGAACAATACTTATTTACTAACTTAACTTAGTACAAAATCATTCAACATTCAATCCTTATGTTTAGGAGTTTAATTATATTTTTGTGGTCTTTCTCTAGGGGATTTCAAAATAATGTGGGGAGGGTGTGTGTGTGGGTGGGGGGGGACCCCAATAAAACGACACATTTGGTCTGAAATTATTCCGACCAACATGAAAACTATACTTAACACCAAATCCGCCTGGACTATCTTTCTGAGACAATTTCTCAATCTAATTTACATAACCAAATTTGTCATTGGGCTTGCAACAACAGTTAGCCCCAAGAATCTTTAGACCAGTTGCTCCCAAACTAATCCCCAATGATTTTTTTAGGTGGCTTGGCTCCTTATCTTACTACCCGTTCGAGTTATAAGCACTACACCCATGTACTCATTACGCTAATGTATTAGGGCTGGGTAAGGTGGGATTTAGTAGAAGTGTGTCCGCATTTGCCTGGAGGGACAGTGAAAACTATTTATGAAATTCCATCCCCAGTACACCCAACAAGGATTTGACTCCTGATGTTACCGTCATCGGAAGTCTAGTCTATTGCAAGAGTGACCTCTTACAGTAGCCCCATGGATTCTTTGGTGCTGACTGACAGCTCACAGCTGACTGCTGACGGCTTTGAAAAGTTACCAGATCAAATTATGTACCCCTACGCCGAGCCAAATGATCTACAAAAACATGTGTTTAGTATCTGTCACTTCTGACAGTCAAAATTATGTATATATCTAAATGTTGACTGTCAGAAGTCGGCTGTAAGCTGTCAGTCAGCACCAAAGAAGCCACGGGGCTACTGTAGTTCAGATCGTGTGGACGCCGAAGTGGGTGACACCTACCTAACTTTCTATAGAAAAACATTATTCAGAGTAGCGGCTAGCGCTACCCACTAAGACCAATCAAAGCTGTAACATATTTTAATTACACCCTAAAAAATCAAATTAAAACGTTTCAATTAAGTTAATTTAACAAAATTGATTAACTTTACCTAATGATAACAACTTCACAAAATCTAATAGTCATTTATATACCACAATGGTCATTAAGTAACTACTTATCTGATCAGTAGATTCTTAATAATGTATTAGCTTAATGAAGTGATATCAGATTCCCATTGTCTGGTTTAAAGCCAGGAATTATTCTAAGATCACCCCCTCCAACGCTCCCGTACCTTTAAGTGTCTCCCCAACCCTCAACACCTTTTTGAAACCACTACTTTAGACCACGGAGGTAATATTATAAACCTTGACTCTGTGTAGGGATGCTCGATTCATAGGTCTTAATCGAATCTCTGGATCGATTTAGATCAAGAGGTCTTGAATGTATTCAGGCAAAATATCAGGTACATTGAATTGATCTGGGGATCTATATTAATAAAAGGTCGCTTCGACTATATTACAACTATGGACGAGCATATATTTTTCGAAAAAAAATCAAGAATTTAGCAAAATAAAATGTGTAACTTATATTATCATATTATAATTAACTTAGTCAATTGTTGACAGTCATGTAATATATTATAGTATAATTAATAATGTTAATATCGTAAACTAAGCCTACACTATATTATTACTATTATTATTACACCGTACAGAAAGATTTGGTGCATCTACTGACTATATAACTATAAAATAAGTGATATAATTATTATAAAACTAATTTGTGGTCCAGCATTCCCAAAGCTGGTTTCAAACTGTTCCAAGGGGCCAATAAATCAAAATTTGTATAATCTAAATCAATTAATTGAGGTCAAAGATTCGATATTTGTAAAGATTTATCCAAGATTGAGCATATCTAATTATGCCAATGTGCTCAGCAAGAATTTCTTTCTAGAAATAAATAAACTATGTTTACACACTGATATGGAACTGAAGGATGTGTCTCAACTAGAATAATTTATTAAACTCGGATGTTCTAAACGTTAAGACGTCTTAAATACTAACCTAGCCTAGGATATCAACCCCCAATATTCAACATTCGACTCTCGAGCCAGCAATGATGCAATGTCTGGAGGGCATAGCTCGCCCAAAAACATTAAGTTATTGGAATCTTCTGGACATGGAATCCAACCGGGCTACCCTAGAATTTCATTCGGGCGGCGACAAGGTCGGAGAACTCCCAAACATGGTTAGAAAAACAAATCATTCGGCCGAGAACTTCAATCACTTCCGGTGTCGGACTGCATCAATCGAGGTGTCCACGTGATCCGAGGGGGAGCAATAAAGGAGAGGAGGGGGCACTTCAATAGCGAGCCGGGAGAGGGGAGGGACAGGGCCGTACTCAGGGTGACCCAATAAGACATATTTGTTTTAGTTACACTAATGTTTTATCAAATTGGAATTTAATGTCACTTTTATCATTTTGTTTATTTCGTCTCAATGGTTTGCGTTATCAATTTTTTTTTTAAGAAGCAATATCCATACTTGCAATATTTTTGTTTTACCAACGCATCTTACTTACTACCCGTTAGTTTTACGGTTTTTAACTACGCTAATGTGATATGGATGTAGAAAGAAGAATTTATAGAAATGCTCCTGCATTTGCTTGGAGGAAGAGTAGGGGATGCCATAGTTGTGTAGTAGTACCCACTTCTGTGGTCGACTGGTCTAAGTAGTAAATCTCACAATAGAATGGACTGCCGATGATGGGAAGATAATGGTGCGAATCCCAGTCGGGTGAACTGAGGCTCCAAAATAATGTTCCACTCTCTTTCTCCACGCAAGTGCTGGTACACTTCTAGGTTCAATCCTCCTCATCCCTATCCCATTAGTGTAATTAGTACATACACGTATAACCCACATGGGTGGTAAAATACGGTAACAAAAAAAAACAATTGGGCGGTGGTAAAAAGCATATTAAATGATAATTATGTCCAACTATGTGCGCAGCAGTTAAGTTAAAATGAGATCTCACACACACACACACACATATATATATATAGCGAGAGAGAGAGAGAATTATAAACAGCCCTAGCTCAAAAAAATTATATAAAATAGTAGTCTTTGGATATTTATATTTAACATACAGTTTTAAATGAGTTGTTTTTATTGTTGACTTTGTTGCCCCGAATAAAAAAAGCAAGGAGGCAAATAAGTTGATAGAACACTCTACACCAGGGGGTTTCAATCCACGCTAACATTTTTTTCAGCCTTCTGGCTCATGAAAAATATAAAAGTATATCAAGAAAATAACAGAAAAATACATATATACACATATATATTCTAAATATTCAACTAATAAAATAAATACGTATTTTACGTTATTTTATAAATGATTATTGCTTATTATGCGAATAAAGGTATTACATTTTTATACAAATGCACTCAACCAGCAAATGATAGTAGACGAGACAAATCGCACCACCTCCCAATATGAAAAATCTGAAAATCGTAAAAAGCCACAGATAACATGCTACTTTACGAGAAAACCAAAATATCACCTGTTGGAGACGGGCCTACTCCATAGGGTGAGTATAATAATGAACTAATATGAATTTATTAATATGCATTCAATCCTTATATTATCGATACAGTGTTGCAGGCCGCGAGCCAACAATATAGACAAACTTTGGCCCTTGGACATAAAAAGGTTGAAGACGCTGTTTTATACATTATGCCTTAATTTAAGGATGCAAGCTATTTTGAAATTCTGATTATGTTCATTGATTTCATAAATACGAATACTTAAATAATGCACACATTACTTCAAATCTACCTATTACTGAGATAGCTACAAAGTCATACACATTGTGTTGGATATTTATTTGAATGGGTTTCAGCGCCGTTTTTACCATCATACAACCTGTTAGCTGAACTGTCAATCAGACCCGTCATTACCACCTGGTATATATATATATATATATATTAGACCAGATAGATTAACCACGTTCAGAGGTCAGCGAGAACCAATACTCCCACCGCACCATACGAAGCAGAAAAATAAATCGTAAACTAATAGAAAGCATAACAGTAATGAGTTAGTGCAACATGAGTTGGAAAATAAACCTATTTATTTACAAAAGGTTTCATTCAAAAATATATTGTTAGCCTCCTACTCCAACCCTAGTCGCAAACTAAAATTAAATAATTGAACTTCACAGTAATGCTAACTTAATTAGTTCAGATAAAAGGCTTATTTTCTTTTTAAATCGATAGATCTGATATGAAAGAAAAAATGCATATTAGCCAACGCTTTATTTTGACACGTACCAGCCTTGGTGGCCGAATGGTTTAAGGCGTGCCAGACTGGATTGCAGATGACAAGGAGATAAGGGCTCAAAACCCAGTTGGGTGGAATGATTTTTTTTTTTAATTTCTTTACACGCTCCCGCCACGCAAATTCAGATTCATTTCCTCTAAATTTAATTTTACTAATCACTAATACATCATCGTAATTGGTACGCATGCATGTAATTAGAAAGGGTAGTAAGGCACCGTGCTAAATAAATATATAAGATATATCCATATATTTCAACGCGTACGTTTATAAAGCCATCATATATTTTAGTATGAAAGATGATTTAATTTTTTTTTGCCGAAACTATGAAGGCTTCTATAAAACAAAGAGCAACACACACAGTTACCACTTTATTCTGCCTGCAGTGCTCCCTTTAGGGCCATAGCTCATGTAGTAAAATATAAACCGCACTGTTTACATATGACAGGTGAATTTAAGCCAACTACGCATACATATATACCTCTCTTTTCCCGAAAGGGGCGAGTAGAGGCAAAGGGGGTAGGGATGGGAGTTAAGCGTAAGGTTCGTAAAAACAGGTTGATGATGTGATTGTAACCCGCCCCCGTTTCCCCCTCGGTTACAAATGGTACCATTCACAATCTTATATGTGCACTCAAAAAATTTTACTACCGGGGAACTATCACACACACACACACACACACACACACACACACACACACACTCATGCATGCACAACCAGACATGTATATGTTGCCAGAACACACACACACACACGTGAACTAATCAAATACATCGAGTTCCTGAAAACAGAATATAAATTTTATTGTATCGGATTCCAATCATTTTCTCGATGCATATGTTTTGGCCACGGTTTCATAGTCCCAGAGGTCGTTTTGTGGTGCATATTGGCATTTCTCTTCTTTTTTATATTATGTTATACCACTATGTATACTACTTTAAGCAACAATCTATCGTCTGTAAAGAAAAATCAAGGGGAGTGCAGGAAATATATGGTTTGCAGGGTAGAAGGGCGAGGATAGATGTGGTGAGGGAAATTTGAGGTGATGGAAATATTGGAATCGAAGATAGCGTGGCCTTATAATATACATTGGCATGGGTAAGAAGAATAATACCCTAGAGCACTATTTTCTATTGCCATCACATTTTTATTCCGCAAGAAATTTTTTATTTAATAAAATATGTTTTTTTCCCTGGCTTAGATAATTCGGAGATTTACATTCACAAATCGGCCGTGTAATGCGATATATTTTTGTTGGTAAACACTAGCGACTAGCTAACTCATGTCTGTTGACACGTGGACTAAATGTCTGGCGTATATAGTCTAGTTTTCCTGTTACGTGAGATTAGAATCCTGGCTGAGAGTAGTGAGGGCGATTTTTCATAAATAGTTACCTACGTGCTGGTACATTTGATCTAAATTAAACCTTCCTCATAACTGCCCCAGTATCACGTTGAATGAGAGTAGCCTGAATGGAGAGTAAGACGTGGATCATGATATAATGATCGACTATCTATACCTGCAAAGGTGGTTAAGTGGTTTGAGGCAATAGACTCATCGCACATGGTTACCATTGACCGGGAGATTAATGTTTGGATTTATTTTACTTTTTTAGCACCGCGTCTTACTACTTGTTCTGGTTATACGCTTATGTATCAATTACGTTAGTGGTATTAGTGATTGGGAATGTTATATAGTAGAGAAAGTGTACCCGCATATGCGTAGAGGGAGACTAGAAAACTATCCTGAAGAAATCACCCTTGGTACACCCAACTGAGATTCAAACCTCGTTCTCCCCATCATCGGAGATCTAATCTACTACAAGAGTAGCGCCTTAGACCATGTAGCCACTGAATTGAGTGGAATTCAATTTCTGGCTTGGTGTAATGGAGGTCATTTTATAAAATGTGATTTTCAATTATCTTCTCATCATCTAACCACACTAATGCGGGTACATTTTCCATACGCTGCCTTCTTAATTCCCTTAGGATCTAGTCGTTACCAAATAACAACCCATGTGGAAAACACAAGAGTATTTTTGTCTTACATCGCCCCAGAAGTAGGCTGATTTAAATCAATACCACCGCCCCTTATGCTGTTCTTCTTCAGGAAGACTACCTCATAAAAATAAATCCCTCATCGACACCGAACTACGACCTCGTAAAGACGAACTCAATATATAACTTGATGTATTCCTTACGTCCCTAAAAAAAACTAACGTTGGCAACAATGGGCTAGATTGGTGGGGTAAAAAGTGCTTCCCACTACTCTTAAACATTACACAAGCCCTACCTCCCCTCTTCTCCCCCCTCTACACCCGGTGGTTTCTGAGTTTTTTTATTATTTTTATGAATATTACATCAAAATTTGTCATGGTGGCCGTCATAACGGTGATGGGAAAGACGGGGGTGTAATGGCTGAAGGGGATGTGTTGCGAAAAGACGCCACACGTCATTGCGTCACGACCCTACGATGGGGAACCCCCTGTTCTCTCCAGATAGATGCGCACTGCTCCCATATTGTGATCTACTGCAAGCTAGAGTTAACGGCCCTCTTCCACCTCGAGAGGACATTACGGAAGATTACACACCAGACGGGGAGGAACAATGCCTCAAAAAGAGGGAGGTGAAGTCAGTGAGCTGAGAGGCTCGGGTTCGAAACCAGTTGGTATTCCTCCCTACTCCCTTCAGTTGATTCACATAATTACAATAATGGAGGAGGAAGGAGGAAGAGGAAGTTTTATTGAGTGTGTACCTGTATTCACGTGGAAGGAAAGGGGCAAACAACTTATGAAAAAAATATTGATACCGTGAGTTGATTCTCATGTATCTATAAAACTATAAGGCTTGCTCCAGTCACTTATGCCACTTCAGCTCGTAATAAACCAAACATCATTCTTGTGGTACACACGTCACAATACGCTGCACCCATCGTGCACCTTGTGTCAGCCCCTGGTACAACGTAGGCCCACTAGGAGTTCAAATGACCAACAAATCAACTGATGCCGTCCTGATATTCTTGAATGATCCAGTTTAAAAACAAAGTATCGATTTAACATTTGACCTTTCATTATTTTTATTCCTAGCTATTTATTATTACATTGGCTTAAGTTTCACTGCCGTATTTATGTTAGTCTAACACACAGTGGTAATAGCGTGGTCAAGTGCGTCAATCTAGTGTCGGATTGGGCTGGCAATAAGAGGGAGTTTGAGGGTTCCAACCCCGGTCGGGTGTAATAAGGGTAGCGTTTTTAAATGATTTCCCAGTCCACATCCACAGAAATTCCGACGCCTTTTTTTTTTCTAAAATTTTAATTTCCTAATTCCCACTCACCTAATAGATCAAACGGTTACTAAGATTCTATTATATATAAAAGAGGCGATCCACCTTCAGGACTAAACCCTGCCCCCCTAAATGACGGAAAGACGAGCAATATATACAAAAGTATTGAATTACCTTAGGGCCGTATATACAGTGTGTTCCCGGGTTAAACGGCTAAACTTCGGGAAGTGGTAGTGAAGCAAAAAGCTAGCTCATAATGTTTTAGGAGATTTTCTCGTTTTAGCTTCCTTTTCGTGCAAACAGCAAAGAGCTAAATAAAAGCACGTTTTTCTGCAGAGGTCTGCGGCAATGACTTAATATTAATTTTCCTAGAAGATGGATCGGTCGTGCTGGACCTGTGGCCTGGCCTTTGTTTTCACAAGATTTAACGGCATTAGATTTATTTATGTATGGGGAGCTCTCAAGCGAAAAGTGTATGGAGTGCCTGTTAATGTCCTTCCATCATTACGACAATGAATAACGCAAGCGCGCGAAGAAACAACAGGCACACAATGTCGGCCAGCCACTCCTTCTGTCATTGATAGGGGCAATGCTTGTCTCTGGGCTGGAGGCCATCATTTTGAATATATATATATATATAATTAAAACCTACCTATTTTTTTTATTTAGTTTTTAGCTGCTTGCTAGAAAAGGAAGCGAAATAAAATAAATCTCCAAAATACATTTTGAGTTAATATTTTGATCCACCACTACTTCCCAAAGTTTAGTCGTTCAACCCGGGAACACCCTGTATAGCCAATATTCGGATGTAGACAAGACTCAGATACTGCTGGTTATTCTTATAGTCAGGGAACGATTCCCTCCCGATATTAGAATATAAATTTGACCCAAAGTCTTCCTTCCTTCTCTAACAGTTTGATCAGTACTAGCGTACTTGATACTGACCTGCAGTTTAGACACAATCCAGAATAACTTTGTTTGAATTAATAGTTTTCCTGTCCCTCACCAAGATAAGTTTGAAGCATTTTATTAAAATCACCCCTCAATCCCACGCGCCCTTAGATCCGATTTTTGTAAGCTTAGAGAGAATAGCTCAACCGTACATGAATACGCGTACCATCGAAATAAACCTATTTCATTCCTGGCTCCTGAATTCAAAATTAATTAATATAAACGTGATACAGACATTATCCACACGATATAATTAAGTCAATAATGAGACAATTAAGACGTAATAAAGCCAGGCTCGTTAGCGCGTGTGTGTACTTGTGTTGAGTGCTTGGAGTGCTTGGATCACGAGCTCGTGAAGATGGCGTGTTGGGGATGGAATTGTAACAGAAGTGTACTTTCTGATAGTCTTGGAGGGAGGAGGGGGTGTTACAGGAGATGACGGATATTCGAGAAGTGGGGACGAGGCAATGAGCCGTGAACTACACACACTACGAGACGGAGGGGGATGTCAAACAGGGAGACTGAGTAGAATCTACGTCAGTACACCCGTGGACGAGGAGTTGGAGAAACAGGTTTAGGGGGTCATGGTTATATTCTAGGTGAGATATGATTTAGTACACCAGTGGAAGATGTCTCCTTTGGAATAAAAAAAACTAACATTTAAAAATTCATGAATTTAAAAACATTTATGTAAATGTGAGATAAGCTTATTCTAAACGATGTTTCCAGGAATACGTCACAAATTTGAGATCAAGTTAAATTATTAGATCTATGTATCCAGCCTTCCTGAAACAAATAGTCATTTTATAAAATGGTTACAATACAAAATGCGAAAATAATTGAAGATGGTCTCAGTAGTTTTGAAGCTTCATAAATAAGAAATGCTATCCTCATAAGAATAACTGCAGTATGAGGGTATTTTTCTTCAAGAAGGCGGCAGCCTTGAGACTACACAACTTGGCAATCATACATTATTAGAGGATTTGAGGTAGGTGACACAACCAGGAACCAAACCAGAGTAGCATAAGACATGTAGTCAGCCTCCCTTACCCCTTGGCTACGAGTACAATTCTGATGCGTGAGATATAATAGAGAAAATGTACGTCTGTCGAGAAGTTAATATCGGAGTGTAATCCCGGTGAGTGGGAAGTAATTGACTGGGAAGGTGTCAATGGGGAGGAGAGGTGTTGCCCCAGACTTTTACCTTTGTTCGATATAAGGATGGCTTGAGGAAGGTGGGGAGAGGGGGATATGGGTGCCACACCCACAAACCTTCTACCGACAAGCGATCCTCTTACAGACACCACCGTCTTTCACCAACCAACATTATATTAAACAAGTCACGAGCGCTTCGCTTGACTGCTTGCCCGCTTCCAAGGCCGTGGGTGTATCACTTTGCGGAACTTTTAAATTAACGTGGGGAAAAAAAGGGGGGGATGGTGAGGCTCTCTATCAGTCTTGGGATCAACGCCATTTCATATGATAATAAAACAAATATGAAAATAAAACCAAATTCGATGGTCAAATTGTTTGGTAACGTTTCCCAAACTATGGTACGTACTTGCAAATTAACGTCGTAAAAAAAAAGATAAATTACGACCAAGTCTAGCCAAAAGTATAACAAATTTAAACAGTGATAGGAGGGTTGGCAACCCTGATTCAAGCACAAAGAACCGGTGCAGCCGTGCTATGTTACTATATATCTGGGAAACATTAAAAATATAACGAAATAGTGAATATTCAGCTTTATCTCAGTGGTGCTACAAATTCCGGAATTTGTTGGGGTGGTATGCCATTCAAAATGTTTGGGAAATGCTGGTCTAGGGCATTAGATACTCAACATTTTTGTTCACGTACTCCTAAAGCTGTTGGCACTCAACATAAGCTATAGACATACACGATCTATAATATGCAGACTATCTAAAATCAATAGCATCCAAAATAATATAAAAACTAATAAGTTTAAAAGGTGGGATAATATATAAGGTCAATATAATATATAGCCTTCATGTATATTTATAATATATATTTTTAAATTATATGAACCCCTTATGATGTCTTCAAAAATCCAAGTTTGAATTCCACTGGAAGGTGCTACTCTCACAAACTAATCTAATGGACTGATGATGAAGATGGACTGATGATGAAGGGGAGGTCCTGACACGAATCCCAGTCGGGTATACTAAGAGTATTATTTTTTCCTACATGGTTTATCACTCTCCCTTCAAGCAAATATAGATACACTTCCTCTAAATTCAACCTTCATAATCCCTAAAACACTAGCGTAGTTAGTAAAAGGTGTGTTAACCGAACGAGTAGTAAGACGAGGTGTTAAAACAATTGAGAATATTTTTTGAAAATAAAAAAAAATTATCTTAATTCTCTATTTTGAGAAATGTAAAACTACTAGATACCTGACCCAGAGATTCCAGACAAATTACACATCCGAGATTCAAATTATAATCTTTGCGTCACAATCAAACCAAACAATAAACTTACTTCTTGATCCGTGTGCACACTGGTACTGACTAAGAGTTAATAATCATTAGGAGATCCAAGGTGCTATTCACATAACAATATTAAATATTTAAAGAGAGTAAAAAACTATTAAGCATGTTTATTTGTGGCCAAAAATAAATATTGAGTTTTGGGCCCTATGAAAAGTTTAAAACAAAACAATAGTTTTTTTCTTAGTAATACTATTTTATGATATTTGCTGTAGAATCTTTTTTTATTCATTTGAGTACATATAAAACACTATAATCTTACCATTCCAAATTTTACATTCTCATATCAATAAGCAGTATTGTTATAATAATAATAATGAAAAAAATCAATCTCGAAATAATGATCAATCTTTACGTTCTATGTAAACCCGAACCCAAAAAGTAGATTTTAATGTTTTGTCTGTCCCCATGTGTGTGTTTGTTTCTCTTCAAGGATCCGAAACGGTTGGATGATGAATTTTGTTCAAACTTGATATTTAAATTTTGTAGGGCATTAATAGGAAACAGTTATTTGTTTAACCTTCAGTCCTTTAATTAATGGTGGTTTACTGATAGTTGATTTTTCTAATTACAAATTTATCGAAAATCACCCTAAAGATTTTGTTTAAAATGCATATACAGAATTTTATTAATATGACAAGTAGCATCGTACAGTGTTTTCTTCTTTTTTTTTTTCAAAAATGCGTTGAAGTGCTCAAAATGTATATCTAGATATTGAGTGTTATGACAAATAACAATGTTTAGTTGTTTTTGGGTTAGAAACTAATTTATGATTAGTTTACTAATGACTGATTTTCCAAAAACCTGAAATATTTTACAAATGGTTCTAAGGATTTGGTTCCAAATTGGCATATTGGAAACTTATCAAAGAAATAGCAGTGTTTAGTTGTTGTTTTAAGTAGAAACTTGTTTAAGTGTAGTTTACAAAATATATTTTTCTTAAAAATTTTGAATATTTAAAAAATAGCTATAACAATTTGGTTACAAATAAGCCTATTGGGATTTCTTTGTATGACAAATAACACTATATACTTTGTTTTTGGGATAGTAGTCTACTGAAAACGGATTTTGTCAATTTTTAAAATATCAATATCATTTTGTTCAAATTGAATATCGTGAGGATAATGATTAAGGAGGGTATCTTTATTTTTCTAAAATAAATTAATTCAAGGGTAGTTCAATTACACAACTTACACAAATTATAAAACTATTCAAAATTGGCCTCAAAGACCGATTTCAAAATGAATATCTGATAGTAGTTTTTCATAATAAATAAGAATACTGTAAGTTTTAATTTTTACAAATTACAAATAATTTTAGGGTGGTAAGTAATTATTTTTTGAACATTTTTAATATGTTAAACATATTTGAGCAATTGGGCTTAATGTTTAAAAATAAAGAATTTTTATTGTGATTAACAAGATAATGTGTTTGTTTATTTAATGGTAGTTAAATGAAAATCTATTTTGGAATTATTTGTTTTAATCTATGAAATAGATGATTAGAGTTATTGCAATTTGGTCGTGCCATTTACTTAAAATGTGTGAACATTTTGGTGAGATCGAAACTGACCTAGGTAAACGGCTAACCAGATATTAGTAGTTTGTTAACTTGTATACATTTTAGCCAGAAATGTAATTTTAAAACTTTATTTGAAGGCTACGAGAACATAGTGACCAGGTCAAATAACAGTTGTCCACATGTGATCACCCATCCCTTCTCCACGATATTGTGGGTTAACACTCTCTAAAACAAACCGCCTCATACCTACACTTTAAATTAAGCAGCTAATAGACTTTATAATAAATGGAATAGTTAAAAAAAAAGTCAAACACATTTATTGCAATAAAGTAGTGATATACTAGCCAACCTCCAAAATGGCAGGAAAAGGAACGGGATTGAATGTCACTCACTATTTTAGTAGTTCTTATAGCGAAAAGCTTTCTTGGCCAAAGCAAAATAAAACACTTTAAATAGGTAAGTTTAGCTTAGCTTTCTACATGATATAAAAAGTGTTTTGATTATTTTTAATGGGACTCGCAGAATTTTAAAATGACGTTTTGTCATCATTTAAAAGGTTCCTGTTCAAATACTTTACAAATTTTGCTCTTAGCTCACGTACCTTTTCACCACACCTTAAACATAAACAGCCATTCGTTGCTATAGTACCAACACCAAAATTATAGCCTGAAAACGCCTTTGTTTTCGTGGATTTGAAACGTCGTAGCTGCTATTCTTAAATAAGATATCATATATTTTAGGCTCCACCCCACCATCCCTTTCAGTGAGGGCCACACCCTTAATCTCTTTATCAGATTTCATTTAAGTTTTCTAAATTGAAAATAATTCTGTAATGGACTTGAGAGCTCAGTGGCGGCTCGTGTATTGGCACTTCGGAACTGCACTTTCCACTTGATATTATCGATAACATTTAATATAATGAGTATTTTTTTCTTTAATTCTTTATTTATATTTGTAGTACAATATATATTCCTTAATTTTAGTGTCAATACTTCAGTAGCCATCCCCTAGTTTATGAAAAAGATACAAAAATCTTTGTATGGAACTGTGAGCTTCACAGTGCCTGCGACGTGGTGTTTGACTGTTGTGCGCATGCGCACATAGGAGGGGGTGGGTAGGAAGGCGTGAGTGCCAGGTATAGAGAGCACTGTTGCTCTCACAGTGCCGGCACTGGCGTGATGATGGAAGAAATTTTTATTTTACTCAGAGTGTTTTGTGCTTAAAACCATGTACCGTATTCTTGAATGTGATAAAATGTAGAAGAGGGTAGAGTTAGATTATTCTGCTTCCAGATATTCTATGTGATTCATTTTTTTACGGTTATTTTATTTAACAGAAAGACTAAATGCGCTTGTAGTACTTTCAATGGAGAAAAACTTCCTCAATTGTCATCCAGAGATCAAGAAGAAATTTATTGAAATTTTTGCGCAAATTAAAACAAGAGGAATGAATTTAATTTTTAAATGAATAGATCAAGCTTGAACTGTAACAATTTAAGTTAGAGTAAGTAAAAAAGGTTTGGTTATTTTGTTCAGATTTTATAAGTTCCTGAATAAATTTTCTTTTTATACATGTTTTTTCCCTTTTACACAATTTTAAAACAAAGGTTAAAAAATTTCTGGAGCAGCACCCCCACTAAGTTTAGTAACGAGCCACCACTGCTTGAGCTATATACTAAACCTACTGTAGGTTTTGTAGGATCAAGATTCCCTTCCATAAATTCCTGATAGCTAAACAAAGTAACTAATGTCTTCTTTTTAAACCACAAATCCTAGAAGGCAGAGAAAAAATAAAGTGATAGCTTTGATACTGGTCTAAGAGTTTTCGAGTAAACGCGGACATCAATGAAGACATTTCTTTTCACCGAGGAAGACTTCAAAAAGCAGACAGCCAACCTCCACGGAAGTAGCGGGTCCTGTGCATTTTTCACCCTTACAGCTGATTACTTATGAGATGAAAATCTTCCCTGCATTATGAAGGGTAAAAGGTGGAGGGTAAGGGAGGTTAGGGGTTGGTAGGGAAGGGGGAGTAGCAAGTTTTCTGAAGGGTGGTAAGGTCGACAAGCAAGGGGCATTCATCCTGGAATTAACAGGGTGAGAAATAAAACATAAAAAAACTGTTCCTACATCGATTTTGCAATTAATGTATTGTGTGAACAGTGTAAGAAAGAAAATGAGAGGGGATGGTTTCTAAGAGGGGAGGGGAGATACTTACAAGAGATTACGTAAGCAAATTTAAATGAGTTTTTGCGAAGACTTGTAATGTGAGCCGCATGTTGCGTAAACTGCGATCTATTTTTACTTAATAAGATTATAAGGGTTTTTGTTATAAATCGTGGTCGATTAAAATTTACATTTGATAAATAATTTTATCTCTAAAACAGAAAGTAGATCATTTTGTTTAGCCCGTGCTGATAACTTGGAAGGAAACAAGTAATAGTATACAGCTTGAAAACCTCATACAAGAATGGCCCACTTTATTGGCCTACTAAATGCACGCTCCTAGATTAATAAAATATAATCAATACATAGGCCATCTTGGGGATATAAGAATCTTACCACAAGTCTAAGAAGCCCTGGTTCGATTCCAAGTGTTACTGACTAACATAGCCTATTTCTTATTTGTGTTTGGTTTCGTCATTCTATTCAATCAGTGAATATAACGACGCTTGATCTGGATGTGTTGTACTGGACGTAAAGCTAGTAAGCCGTGTGTTTGTAAAATACTATTTAAATAACAAGGGTTGAATATATTCAGATATAATACGTGTAGCTAAGCCAATAATCTAATCACTCAAGTCATGGCATCGTGACGTGATAGTTTACAAGTGAAACAGGAATTATATTTGTATTACAGAAAAAAAAGATTGTTTATAAAAGTATGCCATCTGTGAGACAATTAATATTGGAATATGTCTCACCTGCCACACATTTTGATTGTTCTAGTGTGATTTACTTTGAACTCGGATGCCGGGGCGCGGCTCCCGGCTGGATGCACCCTTTTGTGTACTTGTTTTACAAATTGGCGTTTTCATCCTCTTGCCAGGCACATTCTAGCAAATTCTTAAAAAATAACCACTTTTCCTTTAGTAGGATAGTTTTAATTTCCAATTGCTTATTGATACACATTTTTCAAGCCAGAGTTAATGATTTTTGTAACGCTCATTTTCCAATTTTAGATCAATAAAATAATCACTAATTCCTTCAGATCTGTGTAGTTAATAAAAGTTTAAAGGATGAAGAAAAGGAAACCAATAGGGGTGGGGTGGGGGTGGAGCGAGAAGTTTCACCGCGACGTTATTGTTCGTTACAAGGGAAAAGAAAAGTTGGTTAGGGGTTGGTAGACGTACTTTAGAGGGAGAGAGAACGCGAAAGAGAGAGAGATAATAAATTTCCCTCGACCGAAGTCTCCATGTTTTGATCACGTGGGGGTTGTCACTTGCAGCTGACTACTTGCGCAAGGGCGGGCTGATTGGCTCCCAGGCTTAAACACAGCCCAACACACACACACATATATATATATACACATACACGCGCAGTAGTTAGTTATACACGGACTCAGGGCGACTTTACCGACAACACACTCTAGAGAGCATACAAGCACAAAAGAAACACACACTCCATTTTATTTGTGCCGTGGTATTGCTTTGTTGATGCTTGTTTTGTTGGCGGCGTTTTGGAGCTTGGAAATACCCCCCCACCCCCTTCCACTTTCACCCCACCCACTTTCTGGTTTTGGGTCCGGAGGCGCTTTTTGTCGGAAACAGGAGGAAAGATATGGTAGTCCGTTTTGTTTGTTACGTTTTGTGTTCGTGGTAATAGAGAAATATATAACGTGTGTCATACATTCTATATGTTTGTATATGTGTGTGCGTGTGTGTACGACACGCATGATGTTATTACTCAAAGTAAACCAACATATTTTATTATTTTAGATTTTCACCTAGGCTTACGTGCAAGTGAGTGGATATAAATATCGCAATACCTATACAAACAAATAATTTGTTTGTGGTCGTTTATTTTTATCTATTTTGTTACGGGACATGGTTTGTGAAGGAAAAAACATGTTATTTGATTAAATGCTTAGTGTTATTGAAATGAGATGTTAATGATGATAATGACGAAAGGTCTTGCTAATAAAATAGAAATAATAATTTAAATTAGTGTTTTTTATAACCAAATATTTTAATTTCTTACATAATTTATTTAGGAGAAAAAACCACCCCATTGTGTATCTTTAGAAAACAAATTTGCATATGTGCGTCCATTTTCTTGTCCAGAACGTGTTCCATAACTCGCATCAAGGTCAGATACAGACTTAGCAGTCAGACCAAGTGACAAGAGAATTTTAAAAATAATGTAAAACTTATTTTTAATCAATATTTTGCTAGATAATTCACAGATACATAAAACGATATAGCTCTGATTCAAAGATGAACATTTGATAAACGGCAATCCTTATGAGACCATCTCATAACAATTAAATTCCTTAACTTAGGTAGCTTAATTAATACAGTTCAAATCAAACGTCGCATCCTGCATGGTTCACTTTTCTGTATTCAACTTTAGAAAGCAGTGGCAGCAATGGCATCAAGACCAACGAAACAGTTTCACCAAATTAAAAAATAAAGAAAAATAACGGGTAGGCACAATTACATCGCATGTCCATTCCATGATCACAAAATTATGCAAGCCCCGATTTTAAAAGTTAAACTTATCTGAAAATAAAACACGTGCTTCACCAAGGTTAGAGACTCATTCAACTCGATAGCGCATGCGCAGAACCACCCAACTCAGCCAACATGTTGGGTTGGACGTTTTTTCAACAAATGATCCAACCCAACCCAACATGTTGCCTTTGACCAGCTCTCCCATCATCAACATGTTGGCCAACATTCGCAACAAGTTGGGAGTGCGTTTATATTGTAACACAACTTGTTGGGATCGTGTTGGCCAACATGTTGTGTTACCATATAAAGGAGGCTTTAGAGGGGAGAGTCAGGTACACTATCCTTGTAACTAGCTTTATCTATAAAGTGAGAGTTATAGAGTTGAGAGTCAGGCACACTATCCTTGCAACAAGTCATCTCTAGTTGGTCAGAGTAGGGATAGCTGGGTATAAATAGGTGGGGTAAATGCGACGTGATGGACCTGCAATGTATTTGTTCCCAAAACGCAATGTAATGGTGCCCACCCAAAAATAACATAGGAAAATAATTGTTTTAAAATGGAATATCCTTTTGAAATGATCCCAATTTTTCAGAAACCAGCACTTCACTAAGTTTTCTGGTTTGGACGTAAGCTTATGTCCATGTACTGGATAGTCGGCCGTGATATGAGCTGTTAAAAGGTGAATTGAAAACTTTGCCCCTTTAAACCCATGACCAGTCACATTTGAGAGACCTTGGTTTGATTCCGTTGTGATCAGAGATAGAGTAGATGCGTGATGTGAGAGTTCAAATGATTTAGAGTTAATTATAAATGTGGCCCTCGAGAGTTAATAGCGTCATTTACGCAAATAACTTTTAGAACAAAAATAGTAATTCCTCGAACGGGCTAAAATAGCATCCAAAATAATCTATTCATAAAAAAGAAAAAAATTATTTTACACAATAGGTCTTTTTTGGTGATAGTTCATTCCAACATCACCCTTATTGGTGGTCGTATGGTCTAGCACGTCAATCTCGTGTTAGGGTGGATTGCTAGTGATGGGGAGATTGGGGTTCAAACCCCAGTTGAATGAAGTGAAGGTGTTTTTTCCTAAGACTTTTCCCACTCTACTGCCAAGAAAATGCGGGTACTTGCTCTATGACTCTATTGTTCTCATCCCTACTCTATTCGTGTAGTCAATAAGTTACATAGACATCCTAAACTGAAAATATGTGGTAATTAAACATATCCATCATCACTCGGCCAGTGTTCATAATTTACTACGCACCTAACATTATCTGATAATATTATCGACTATCATAATCATTATTTTACTTATCGTCATGTCTTACTACCCGTTCGGACTATAATCATCTACTAATATTACGCTAGTGTGTTAGTAATTAGAAAGATTGAATTTAAAGAGATTGTACCCGCATTTCTGTGGAGGAGTGGAAAACCATTAAGGAAACTAACACCCTCAATACACCCGACCTGGATCTGAGCCCCGATCTCCCTGTCATTGGCAGTCTAGTCTATTATGAGAGTGGCGTCTTAGACCATACGGCCACTGAAGCAGGTTCGTTGGATATTAAGAACGTGCATCACCTGCCAATATACTCTGTGATACAGTCGGCTAAAATTGTAGATCTACACAAATACTATTGGACGTGGATCATTTCTGATTAAATATTAATGGAAATTAAGAGTCAATAGAATTTTTTAATACTGAATATTGTTGAAATATTATAGTCTATTGTATTTGAATAAAAGCTATGGGGAAAATTACGTTTTGGACCATTTTAAAATGGCTTCACATATACTCACTGTGAACAAATCTTTATTCTATCTTAATAGAGACATACTGTAATTATTAACAATAAACTTGGTCGCTTTGTCCTCCATCGTCACCACGGAAAATTTCGAGTAATCGTTCAAATATAAATGAACTGCACACATTTCTGGCATATTGTAGGTGTTTTATTTCCCCCTTCACTTCCATACTTTATTAAACATTTACAATGGTAATTTTACACAACTATTGTCCAATTAAGTCCTATTAATTATTAAAATTGATTTGTATTATAATGATTTATAATTCTAATACAATGTGAGTTGTCTAAATTATTTAACAAATACTTAAATAAAACAGATACCTTCATTAGTTCAATGAAGGAGTGTGTGTGATGAGTGGAACTGTTCTTATAAAAGTTTTTCATAGTCTGGTTCCCACTGGGAAGTGAAGAGGTTAAAGTGTCGGGAAATGTTAAATTCTTTGTCTACTGACAGTGATCACTAAGATCTAAAATATAAATAAAAACGAACGAGTGTGAAATGCTTTCCCCCCCTCCCCCCATGTTTTTCGTTATTTAACACATTTTTTCATAGGAATTGGGAATCCTTTCGTGGGCCGTATTGAACCTGTCTGCGGACCGCATCTGGCCCGCGGGCCATATCACTGCTCTAAGTGATGACATTACTTATTATAGATCAGTATTATTTGATGAAAATGTTCATGTGTCTTTACATACAACATTGGTTGCAGAGAACGTCAACCATAGTTAAGATTTAAATTATAATCATTACCGTGACACTATTAGTTAATATTAAATTATGAATTATTTAGAGTTGTCCCACGCACGTCTGGATATAAACCACCCTGATAACAGAGAATCCCCTCTTAGCCACCTCATTTTCATTCTTTCATTGCCTTTTTATCTCGCTTCCTTTCTTCAAAACCACCCGCACCCTCCCGTTCCATTAAAAAAAATCTAAATAAAGAAAAAAACAGAAAAAAATATATTCCGCTCACACCAGAGCCAAACCGGATGTGACATCATGTTCAATTCAAAATATGTATAGCAGTAGGGTAGAAGGGTGAAAAGATTAGAACGAAGCCAGAAAGGGGTTGTGGGGGGTAAAGGGAAGCAGAGCTGTTTTTCTAGACAATTTGTTCGACAGCACATTAATCACACATGGGGACAACCGAGGCTATGTTTTGAATGTGATGTGTCTATTGGAGGGATTACGACTGAAAAACTAGGGGTGCTAGGGTGCACACGGAAGGGATGGGGGTGATTGGAAAGAGTTGAATCTTTGCTTGCCATGGCAGTGATGACTATTTCTTTATTTATTGCGGTGAACGTTGAACTACAGGAAAGATACAAAACCTAATCAAAGTGTTTATTTATTTATCAAAAAACTGTATTTCTGTGATTGTCTAATCCAGTCAATGTATCGTATTTCTTTAGAAACTAAAAATCTAAACCTAGGCTAACTTTGGCCATAGTTGGTGAGTTACTTTATCTCGTAAAAGCTCATGTTTGAACGCTTAGTATGACGTGTGCCATAGGATGGACGATATCTGTCTAAAGTAATAGTTAACCTAATTAACCTTTCATACGCACCTTAAAAATATTCCCTATGTATAAGAAGGGAAGTTTAAAAAACAGCAGCATTAGCGTGGAGATGGGATGGTAAAAAACACAGTATAAAATATTATGTACATACCCTCAGTGTACCTATCCTACATTCGAGAGACAGCCTCAAAATTAAATCTAATATATCATGAGCCCCACGCCATAGGTCTTCGGACCACTGGTGTGGATACATATTGATCTGTCCAATAATAGCTCAGCTTTCACTTTAGACATATTAGTACCAATTACAATCAAATAATAAGTTTATAGGTGTTACATTTTGTCAATGCTAATAGAAAATTACTTAAATGTAAGTTCTACCCCTACCAGAATTAGCTGATCCGAATTAAAGTTCAGCCCCAATAAAGTTAGTCATATTCCCTGATTGTAGACACGGTGAATATCCTACGGACCATTTTGGGCCAGACATGAAGGATATCACAAGTAGAGAATCCTGCATAATCCTCCTTGGCTCCTGGTCAGCAATCATCACACCTTCCATCAGTTCAAGGTGTGATAACTTGGGGCAGTGAGGTAATCATCTCTAGCTCTTATAGGCCTATCGCGTTGCTATCAACACGTTCAATAGGTGGATGGGGAGGAATTATAGCCGATTTTCTCACAAAAAGACTTCTGAAAGGCCTTTTTTCTTACGAGAATCCTACCAAGTAGGAAAAAGGAAATTGCAGATGATTATTAGTGTTCTGGTAGGAAAAAAGGCCTTACAGTGGGTTACTAGGATTCTGGTAGGAAAAAATATCTTGTAATTGAATATTCGTAAGAAAATCGGGCTATAGATTCGAAGTATCTCAAAGTATCTGAGCTTGTTACCACCTGGTGGGAGAATGATAAGCTGTTATATAGAATGACCGATCTGATTTGCAGCTGGCAGATATTGTACCTCTACCACCTGGCTGAGAGTCCGGCTCAACATTACACAATATTATAGACAAAGAGACTGTGTTATTGAACTGGTTGGTTGGAGTAATGTCAAGTAGATGAAATAGTACTACCTCACCCAACCCCACTAGTCACAAGTGCCAGTAATCTGTTCCTTGGGGTGTTAGCTAGAGGAACTCAAGCTGTTGCCTCCATAGAGGTCCCTTGATGGAACTGACCTGTGAACCCCCCCATCTTCATGACAAGCTTTATAATGAAGTCTGGAGCCGAGTCGGGAGGGGCGTATCTACATCTCCCTCGCTATCGGACTACCATAAACACCGTGGCAACAGCTGCAGGAGACGACTGGAAAGGACCCAGTTCGAGGAAAGTGTGAGTGAGCACCTCACCCTACACCCACACCCTTTTCACCAAACAGTCATATGCACTGCTCTCATTTCTGTCGACAATACGCAACTGTTGTACTGTAATTACACTCTCAGCCACTGACCATCCATCAAATAGTCGCTAATTGAAGCGAAACTTTACCCGTGAGTTTTGTTTTTGTACGTTCGTATGTGCCTGTGTATGTGTGTGTATGTTATTGAAGACTAACAAAGGCGTAATCTTGGACCACACAATAGTCTCGTACCCCCCATTCTTTAGACACAACTGAATAGTAACCAAACACTATCCCACTGGGGATTCGAACTTAAAAAAGTACCTCATACTTGGTTAGATTACTTTTCACAACAGGGTAAGAGTCTTACTATTGATATTAGTAGGTTCAATACACGTTTATTTAGTCACCCCATTTCACAAGCGGTTAGGGTTACACGCGTATTTATGATAATTAAGTTAATGGAGTAGGGATTAGAAATTGTACCCGCAATGACGTAGAGGAAAAGTGGGAAACCATTTATGAAATATCATCCTTAGTACACCCGACTGGGATTGAAACCCAGTTCTCCACGTCATCAAGAGTCCAGTATATTGCGTAGCGACGCCTTTAGCACAAGTAACCACAAAAGTGGGCTGAACAGGTTATTGATTATTTTTCACCAACAAGTAGAGAAGGAAAGAGTGATTTAGAAGAAGTGCATCAACATTATCAAATAATTGAGAGGTTACCACATTTCAGTTTACCTAGCTGAGATTTGATCCCCTACCTACCGATCAAAGGCAATTATATATATATATATAAATCCTTGAAGAAAATGCACCAGAGTTTTCATCTACAAGAGGAGTGTAAAACGCACTTGAGTAGACGGCCCCTCAATGGTCCATGTCTGGTTCGAAACACCTTACCCTGAGTAAAAAGATGGCATTCCTTCATATTCTTACTCTACTAACGCCCGTATCTCCTCTCAGAAATTTCAGTCTGTGTGTCATTCACTTACTCTGGTAAATTAGAAGACGACACTTATTTCTAAAGTAAAGTGTGGACAAGATTTGTTACGAATTTTTTGTTAACTCCTCTAACTAAATTGAATAAAAATATCCTAATAGTGTCTGGGTGAGTTCAGTGATTCTCTCAATTTAACAGGATGCAAACATTATAGCTATGTAGGTTTGAGAATAATTAATACACAGTAGGATTCTGGTAGGAAGCAGCATTAAAAAAATGCAAACATATATTTATTTGCCATCAACAGGGAGAACAATTTACTAATGTATTAGTGTTATTTTATAGCCATTGGTAATATATATATCTAAAGGAAAGATTAAGATCATACCTGGGAGCTTAGATTTGATTAGAATCCTGGGTGAGTGCACAATGCACATGTCAGGGTTATCGCTGGGTTTTTTTAGACTTCTTTCATGAAGAATGCTGGATGGGGCATTTACTTAAGAATGCAGCTTACTCGTCTTGTGTTTTTATATTAGTGTGAGCTGTGGCCAGCCAAAATGAACAATAAAAAACTATGTTGTCATATATCATCTCAACCCTCTACAATCGCCTAGCTATTACCCATCCTAAAGCAGCACTGATTGCCTACAGCTCATTTTATCTAACGGCGCAAAAGAGACGCCCCAAGCGCACATCAAATACTAATTTCAATAAAGAAGTGAAATAAAATCAAACACAAATAAGATATTCCAACACCTTAGATAAGTTGGTAGCACTGAATATTAAGCTAATGATACTGGGTGTGATTACCCTGATTACTTTTTTTTGTATTACAGTGTGACTTCACCTATCAGAAAGATAAATCAACTGAATGCTGTGTCTGTTCCTAAATTAGGTTAATCTGTAAGTTGTGTGCTGATGTAACCAATATGTTCACAACGTGCATGTTTAACTACCACAAACAAATATTAAATATATATCAAAGATAGTGAGTGATTAATTAAATTACTTTAAATATTCACACGACCAATACGTAAACGGTTTGCTCCATCAGATGTAAAATTCGAGGTAAAAAACAACAACTTTAATATGGGTTTCTACACTTAATAGTTTAAATACATCAAAATAAAAACCTTAAAATACATATGTGCCCAGAAACAAAACGCCATAGAACTCTTAACGTAAGAACGTAATTTTAAATCAAATAGCAAGTTTTATTTTGACGAAAGAAAAGGTTTAAAATTTCTTCTTTGAACATCAACGAAACTCATTTTAGCAACTTCCCTCTTTGGCATAGCAGCATAAGGCTACTTTCAATATCCCCGTTCGTCATTTTAAGTAGGCCATTTCTATGGTTTGGCGCTCCAAGGTACAAGATTGCCGGAATTAGAACGGCCATGAAAAAAAGGATGGGGGGGGGGGGG
>CABFVX010000288.1:233536-243722 GCA_902151425.1 Timema shepardi | reverse complement strand
TTGTTTTTTTGTTAACTGCAGATATTGGCTACTTGCGAGCGATTTCTATGCACGTCACAGGGGGTTGCTCTCTAGAAAGACGTGGGAGGAGGGAGGTAAGGGTAGTGCACCCTCATATATACCGTGTTTGGGGGAGGAGGGGTTGAGATGGTGGAGGATTCCATCGTGATCCAACATGGTTTGATATTTGTTGGTCAGAAGCCAATTTAAGAAGCACGTGTCCCTCCCTCGATATGTTGTAAGTATGATTGGGCGGTGCAATAGTTGTGTTCCTGTTTCATAACTCTACCATGGACGTGTTTTTACTTTGTACAACTAATGACGGTGAAGTCATGGGAGCAGTTTATTTGAGGATATTCATGTTTCCTTTCCACAACGGGGCTTTTTATCTTCTTTCCAGACCAATTGTAGTATAGTTTCTTAAATACAGCTATCGTGAGAATTTACTTTATTAAGCGATACATCTAAGTTACTAATTCTATAGTGGCTTTAGGCGGATAGATATTATTAATTATTTAATTTTTATTATAATTAATGTTATTATACTAATTATTAATTTATAAAAAGAGAGCGTAATTTTGAAGATAAATAATCTTACTAAAACAAAATATCCCACTTATAAAAAGTCCTGTTTATTTTTTTTAGTGAAAAGTAAATTTTAATTTAAATAATAAGAGTATAACAACACTCAGGGAGTTAAATCATTCAAATAAAGAGTTAGTAGCTTAAATTTGAACATCAATCTCCCTTGATATGTAATAGTAACTTCTTTGCTATAATGTGAATGTAGCGTACATTCATCTTTGGGTTTGGTTTACTTCCTTAAATATGTTGAGTTGGACAATAATGTATCTGTATATTAAAAGAAAACAGTTGTAATAGTTTATAAACAAAATTTATCTGGTTATACATAACATTTTACAGGACTAAAGAGATTAAATATTTAGGAACAATTTTAATAAACAATAACAATATTAGAGTGGAAATAGTAAAATAGTACAGTCGGGGAAGACACGCTATTACTCGGTCAGTAAGTTGTTGACATCTCACCCGCTTTCAAGGAATGTAAAGCTCAGAATTTATAAAACGATTAATTTACCAGTTGTTCTCTATGAGTATGAAACGTGGTTTCTCACCTTAAATGACAAAATAAAATTTATGGTATTCAAAAACAAGGTGCTTAGGTAGGTATTTGATCCAAAAAGGCATTAGGCTACTGAGGAGTGGAGGAGGTTATATAATTATGAGTGATATAACCTGTACTCAACAGAAGACATTGTTAAGATAACCAAGTCTCGTAGATTACAACGGTCTGGACATCCAGCACGAATGGGAGATTTTTGGACCCTGTTAATAGTACTGGCTGGCAAACCCAATGGGGAGAGACTAATGGGAAGACCTAGACGCAGATGGGAGGATAACATTAGAATGAACCTGAGATATAGGGTGTAATGAGGTGGACTGGATAGAACGAGTTCAAGATACAGATAGTTGGCATACTTTTGTGAATGCGGCAATGAACTATCAAGCTCCTAACCCCATGGAGTAAGTTAAGTAAGTACCATTTACATGTCAACTTTTAGTTTAAAATGTTCAACAAATTTACAAACTTATTTATTTTTTAAATGACAATAGAGTGTTAAGAACGTGGAAGACAGCTCCATATTAGTACAACTCAATAGCTGCAAGCAAAGAAGTCAACGTTCGAGACAGCTGGAAATAATTTGTCAAAATATGTACTTGTCTCAAAAGTTAAAACATTTGTCGGTGGAAATGAATATTCAGTTCTATACCACTCTTCATGAACGTAAATGTATAATCCAAATATAGGACTAATAGGAAGGGTCTTGTATTAAGCTATCACTTTTGAGATCTATGAAATAACACTTATGAAATGTTACATATTTTGTACATAAACAATATGTTTATAGTCTCTAAAAGGTAGTTTCTAGGAAAATTGATGTATAAAAACGAAAATAAGATACAGATGAATCATCTTAAATATCGTCACAAATATCCTGGACTCGAAACACAATACAGTGTTGTTTATTACAATAAAAAACACAATACAGTGTTTTTATTACAATAAAAATGACTGAAGTAATTTTAAAAAACGTTGACCTATGTTGTTTACCTGTTACTTCGATGGGGAAGCTGTAATAATGAGAAATAGTGGCTATAAAAGGTATTCGTAAGGCGTACCCTTCACCTATATTCAGCTTTCACAAGAGCTTGCTCAGAATGAGACACGCAAAGTATGCACATCACAGTGATGTACGTTTTAAATTGTGTGCGTCCGGTCATATGCATATAATCAATTGGTCTTATCCGTTTTATTTTTTTTGTCAATTTCCACAAGCGTTTTTCAGTGTGTTTAAAGCTAGACCTACACATCTTCCTGACTGAGTGGTTGAA
This sequence comes from Timema shepardi, assembly GCA_902151425.1. NCBI lineage: Eukaryota > Metazoa > Arthropoda > Insecta > Phasmatodea > Timematidae > Timema > Timema shepardi. The sequence continues at coordinate 241,307 of CABFVX010000288.1, read as the reverse complement.
GCTAACTGTAAGTTTAGGGGGCCTACTTGGGTTCCAGGCCTGGTGATTTACAGCCCTATTTTGTATTAATCTTGGAAATAGTACATATTCGGAGATCAAGCTAGTAGGTTTTTACCTATAAGAGGAAGCTATAATAGGTAAGTAGTGTATTGCCTTAAGTAGATTAGTATGTAAATTGCAATTATATTATGTTTAGAATGTACATATACTAAAGATATTTAAATAAATAATTATAATAGATCAATTTTAATCATATATTTTAACGATATATACATCATTAAAATATATTAAATTGAGTTGTGATAAAATTAATCACTATATATGTATATGAGGGGGAAAATTTTGATAATTTTAAAACTCCAAATTTTTCACTACCATCACAAAGCGAATTAAGATATTGGAAAATACACTTGACTATTGGACCCATAACTAAGTCGTCAGCCATTTTTTCCCCATTAGAAAGCTCAACACCAAGGTTATTAATGACGTAATATATAGGATAAGGATAATTAGGAGAGTTTTAAAGAATGTACATTGTCAATTAATTAGTTAGACAGTACACTATAAAACTTCAACGATAAATCACATGTGGCAGCCATTCACAGGTAAATTGCGAGCCTGACGCCTTGGGCCATATTACCAGTAGTAGGTGCATCGTCAATGAGGTTCCAAATTCTTTACAGTTTAGAGCGTTTGTCTGAGCCAACCATTATAATAGTGAAGGAAGAAGGTACAATTCAAAGAAAATACGACATAATTTGTGTATAGGAATCGTAGGAAACCATTTAGATAAACAAAGTCAAGCACGCATTCTAAATCCAAACAAGATTCCAAAGAATAGCTATACAGGGTTGGGAGGTCAGGGTTCGAACTCTGACTAGATGCAGCGTGTGACTTGTGATCTCTCCGGGCTAGCGTTGACTTCGCCCACTAATAAAAATCACTTTCCTCCTCCTCCTTCATCGTGAGATACTTTCACGTCACTGATAGCCATTACTGCTACTAGACCGTGCTATTGAAGAGCCTGTAAAGGGTGAGGGGGATGAAGGGGGTGAGTCGTCTGGTCTGGAAACTGTCCCTTCTTCGACCGAGGAGAAGGCAAGACGACGGGGATGGTATCTTTCCCCTCCCAAAGTAGTTCCGGTCTCCGGAGCTGAGTTAGACGCTGATGGGCCATCCATCTTTCTACCCTTCTTTCCCTCCTTGGTCCATTCACCCCTCACTCAGACTCACGCACAAACATAAGCTCTGATCTACTAGATGCGGCCGTCACACGTACGATGAAACACACGCACATAATATTGATTTTTTTTTGACAAATAAAATTAGTTGTCTTGAGATTCATTATTTCTTGAAGTCCTTAACATATTCTTGTGCACCATCTACTGGGACCTTCTATTGGTGTGTTCAAGGCAGCCGTGTCTGATCTGATTTTGTTTCACTCAAGAGTCCTCTACCAGTTAACATATTCTTGTGTTATCATCTACTGGGACTTTCTATTGGTGTGTTCAAGGCAGCCGTGTCTGATCTGATTTTCTTTCACTCAAGATGTCCTCTACCAGTTAACATACTCTTGTGTACCATCTACTGGGACCTTCTATTGGTGTGTTCAAGGCAGCCGTGTCTGATCTGATTTTGCTTCACTCATAGTCCTCTACCAGTTAACATACTCTTGTGTATCATCTACTGGGACCTTCTATTGGTGTATCAAGGCAGCCGTGTCTGATCTGATTTGGCTTCACTCAGAGTCCTCTACCAGTTAACATACTCTTGTGTTACCATTTACTGGGACCTTCTATTGGTGTGTTCAAGGCAGCCGTGTCTGATCTGATTTGGCTTCACTCAGAGTCCTCTACCAGTTAACATACTTATCTACTGGGACCTTCTATTGGTGTGTTCAAGGCAGCCGTGTCTGATCTGATTTGGCTTCACTCAGAGTCCTCTACCAGTTAACATTCAAATTCTCGACCTCAAGAGAAGACAAACTATTGGTAATGTTTTATTATGTAATATAACTTTGATTTTTATTAATGTACGTCCACACGTGGACTAAATGTCATGATTATCTTGTTTGGTGAAGACAGGGTTTGAATCCCAGGAGGGTGTACTTTAAGTGTTTTAACCTAATTTTTTTTCGCACTTTCCAACATGCAAATGAGGGTACGTTCCCTCTTAGTTTGTTTTCCTCAACCCTAACCTATTAGCGTAGAAAAAAGGCGTAAATTCCCGATGGGTAATAAGCCACTATATGCATATACACAAACGCGTGTGTGTAGTTATACCAAGCTATTTCTATTTATAAAGTGGTATTTGTTCACTACCTGTCCACACTATAAAAACTTAATGACGTTATTCCGCAATCAAGCTCTACCAACAAAGTGGCTGCCACCTGATGGCGAAGATGATGTAAACTCTTGCGGATAGAGGGTGTCGTGTGGTCAGCACAATGATACCTCCGGTATTTAATCTCAGTTTTCTAGATCAGAGCTGCTACTTGTCCCTTCACGTAGCTCCTCGATTGTCCTCCCTAGGCTGAGCTGATCCCGTTACATTATTATTAGCACCACGTCTTACTACCCGTTCGGGTTATACGCACTTACGCTAATGTGTAATGGTAGGGTGATTGTGAGATGAAATGGAGGACCTACAGTTTAACGTGGAATCCGAACCACGGTGGAGGCCTGGCATTCCTCACATTCACAAGATGTCTTGTCAGAGGTGAAGGAAGGGTTTGGTAATCAGATAAATCTTTTCCGGGACCGGGGATTGAACCCCGGCCGCCAGTATAGAAGTCTGACACCTTACCCCTAGACCACCAGGTCACCGATCCCGTTACAGACTCACTAATTCACAGAGAATGTGTAAACACTGGGGAATAAACCAGGAACCTCTGTATCTGTAGCCAAGATATACGCATTGTAATTACACTAGAGTGGGGATGAGATAGTCATAATTGATAGGAAATATACCAACAATGTGTAACGATACTGATTTGAACCCCCCCTCATATATGTAAATAAGTCATGGATGAAGTACGTTTTTCTTTACCCAAGCTATGTAAATCCTTTCAATACTTCATCCATGAAGAATCACGCGCTTTTTAGAAATAATGTTAAACGATTGCACTATTAAAACTTATTTTTTCTTCCAAAAGTGACGCTAGCTCCCTCTACCAATAGGAAGCTAGCCTTCATAACACCTGTCACCAGGACTCTTTCGATTTGTTGGTTCTGACACTGGTCACGAGCGGTCCAAGGCGAAAGGGGTAGGTCATAAATAAGCTGCTTGAGCGTATGAACACACAGTGCCGGTGATATAAATCTACAGAACGTTGTAATAAGACATTGCTGGTAGCGTAAATATAGCAGTAGCAGTAATTCACAGTGCCACTAACTGAAATCTGTAGTTCAACTAAGCTGTATCATATAAACTTAAATCTTCAGTGACAAATATAAAATAACTTTAATAAATCGTGTGCAACATTAAAGGTGTTATTTATTAAAATAACATATTTGATAATAATTCCGTATCATAATAATTGGCCCTTGATCATGGGGCTATAAATACCAACTATCTCAGAATACCGAAATACCTTACCGTTTCAATGAGTGCTCGATCACGGGGCAATTATAAGGTAATTAAATTGTATCACTTCAATCGGCACCCGTCACCGACCCGTAACGTTTTAATCACCGCCCAACGCTGAACGATTAATTCAATAAAACTATAATGTGTCTGGAGAAGAGTGGGAAACTCCTTAGGAAAACCCAATCCATTACATCCAGTTGGGATTCAAAACCCAACGTCACAAGTGAAACAGAGTATATGAGCCTGACATTTAGTTCACGTGCCCATCGATGTGGATATTTTTAAAGTTAGACTACTTCTTTATTTGATAAAATAATAACTACTAGTGTCGGTCTTTGTGCTATAGTTGTTGATTTGCTAAAGTTAAATTTTCATAGAAGAGTCTTATCTACTTTCACGTATTCATACGCAAAGTCATGTGACCTTCAGGAGTCACATGATAAATATAATTAATACCTTTACAATAGCCCTAATAATAAAATAAAATGTTATCAATTTTGACAACCACCAAGAAAGTTTCTATTTTTTCTAAAAATCTCTGTGAAAATTTGTCTGTTATTATATGAGCTAAAAATAAACAGAAATAATGGACAGCTGTAGGCCTACCTGTTTAGTATTAAGTCGGTCAGCGAGAAAGTATCAATCACTGTCAGACAACAAGGCTTAAATGTACAATAACCTCTGTCGTTTTATGGAATTACTTCTCTATTCTGTCTAAGCTTATACTACCTTTAGACCTTCATCAACAACAAACCTTGCCATTTCAATAAGAAAGAGGGGAAATAAAATTACTAAACTATCTTTTCTTAAGGTAAAGAAGAAAGCTCGCTGCTATTTCACAAATATTTTCTGTGAGATTATAAAAAATAATACTGTAGTTGTTAGAGAAAGGCTAAACATAGGGCCCTTTTTTATCAAGCCTGGTCTCATATCTCCATAAATATGATTAAAAAGTCTTTGAAACTGAACTAATGTCACATTTCTACAATTTTATTTCTATTAATAAGACTCAAACTATATTTTTGTTAAGGAAAAAGAGCCCTGTTTGAATCTTTCAACTTTATTTGGTCGTGAACCATATTTTGAAATAACGCATCGTATAATTAAATATTGTGTAGGATCGGAACGTCTGCGCGGCTATTTCTTGCTCACCAGGGCCGCCCCCTTAACCAACAATATTAATTTTTTTTAAACACCACCTTAGGGCACATTAAAAATACGTCAGCAAGGGAATAAATTTAAAATCGAAACTAGCCCAATTTTGTAATAATAATAATAATAATTATTATTATTATTATTCTATTTTGAGGTATTTAACGTATAATTTCTGAGCGGACTGATTAAATCAGCACACGCCCTATAAAGAGACTTAATTATAAAACAGACTCAACACCTGGTTCCCTGCCGTTAATTCATCACTATTAAAGGAACTCCTCCACCCCCCCCACCCCCCACTATAGATTTTTCAGCCATACTGGTAATAAACCGGGGACTTTAAACTCAGTAGGCAGACACGCTACTAGCTCAGCTAATTAGCCCACTGATTTTACCTTAATTTTGGTTTCATATTAGGCCTTAGTCGGGCCTCACACGCCGATACCCTTCAAAATCAAAATGCCTCATTCACATTAAAGTAACAAATTAATGTTGCAAATCGAGTTTTTACCATAGAGGTTTACCAAGACTTCAAGAATAATGGTAATGATTACTCCGAAAGAAAGACGAAACAACCTTCACTTCCCAAAATAAGGGACGTACAAACAAAGGCATCAGCGTGAGTACTTTCAAACATCTTGTTACAATATCCGACACACATTCATCACTTCCAGACTCAAACAATTGCAATATTGCCTTTTCTCCTTTTCAACCCTCTCTCGCAAAATGTGTCAGCCATCTTTCTTCCCCGTCACCCCCCTTTACAACCGAACCAACATGCGCGTTACCCCCTTCGCCATCACTCTTACTGGAAGGGAGCGGGAGGGGAAACCACCTCACCCTTCCCTTTTCGGGTTCTCATTTCTTTTCTTCCGGAACGTTACTCTGTTTTCCACTCAGCCCTTCCATTACCGAAAACCCGAGGTAGCAATAGTAACGAGAGAAACAGAAATAAAATAAAAAAAGCTTATTTTTTTCTCTCTCGAAAGGATGGATAAAGAAAGGAGAGAAGAAAGTTGCAAAAGAGAAAGCAGGATAATCCGAAGCTAATGATCGCGCAAGCAATTTGCTTTTACGCGCTAGTCACAGCAGTCCCCACAGAGGTCGCCGTTACAAACAGAAAGGGGGGAGGGGGGAAAGAAAGAATACTGGGAATGAGCTGGGGGAAAGGGGGGGGGGGGCAAGCGGAAAAAGCTTTGGTCCAGTGGGGATCCAAACACTAGAGGAACTAAAAGAAGACAAAAAATAGAGTGAAAAAGACTTTGCAAATGGAGAGGAGGTGAAAAAGAGGTATAGTAGAAACTTAGACAGAATGTGAGCAGAGAAGGATAGTGGTTTATCGGATGTGATGATGGCCAGTGGACTAAGAAGTAAAAGATGCAAAGTATAGTGAAGAAGTGGAGTGTCCTAAGAGAGTGAAGAATAGAAGAGTTAAGAGAAAGAAAGATTATAGCAGAAGGAAAGAAAGAACAATCGTATTAGCAAGAGGTTGTGTTAAGGCATCGCCAATGGGCGAATGCTAATCACCCTCCTCCAATGAGGGTTTAGGTAACGGGCGATTCCTTCCTCCCCACCACCCTTCAAGATCAATGGATTAATGCGTGATAGTTTCACCCCCATTCCCAAACAACCCTCATTTTCTCTCGGCGAGTGTGTTTTGTTATTACACTAACCCTTTCAACCCCTTGCACCAGAGTGTGATGGAGTTTTTGCCGGCCTGATTAGACTCAAATGAGGATTATTCCCCTCGACCTCTTGTCTCAACCCACGAACCAGGTTTGGGGGAGAGAGGGCATCAGGGGGTTCAAGGGGGAAGCTATTTCTTCCCAAGAGAGACCGAAAGGGGTTTTGTTGTTTGCGAGTGTCGGGAGAGAAAATGAATGACCTTCAATAGGTCATAATGTGTTGTGTAGCTGATTCTGATTTGTCCCTCGGTGTGTGCTGGGCAGGGTAGAGAGAGAGTGAGTGGATAGGGAGGGTTGTGGGAAAGAGCAGCGGTGTTGCTATTGTTACTAGTTAATGACGTTATAGTGCAATGGTTCTAATGCTATTGTTGGGTTGGGATAAATATTCTGATAGCATCGTTTACAAATTTCGATAAGAATACTGGACAGTTTCAAATAGGTGATTAAATTCTGGAACCGTGTTAAAACATGCAATATGCTGATATATTTATTATGTAGTATTTAACATGCCCTATTTTTTTGATTAGTAGTACTTTCAGCCCCAAGGCTCTTAACGATTCATTATATGGGGTAGATATCTGAAGAGTAGGTTAAAAGAAATACCACCGCATTAGAAGGGGGAGGGAACGGGAAAACTAGTGATAGACCAGGGGAAACATACTACCAGTGCATACGACCAATATTAGTATATTGTGAGATTGACAAATGAGACTGTGTGACCACACACTTTCTATATACAGGGGTATATTTGTAGACCACCTACAAACTAGCTAAACCTAGAATGGAGCATTTGATAGACTACTGTAGGGGTACAAATCAAAAATTCAATGAGACCTGTGCCATAAAAAGAACCTTGCCATTTATACTTATTCAAGCATCGCTTAAGATTGGAACAGTAACCACTTTATAGGTATTCACCATCCTAACTACTCATATTCACCATCCTAACCACTCACCCCCAGGGTGAAGCTTTTAGTAACTTCAAACAAATGTTTGAGACATATCGAGGGATTCGCCGGTAATATGTTTGGACTAACGATGAAGTCCGTACAGTAATTATCACTCGGCATCAAAAAGATAACACTTTAAAAAGAATGACAGTTAATATTCCACAGCAACGAAATAATAATCTATCTCTTGCCTCCCCACACACACCTGCCATCCCCCTTTAATTTTGCAAATGTGTTTTCCGTTTGTAAAGTAAAAGATACTGCGCGCCCACAAACCCATTCGTAAGGTACACGAACAAAGTGATGGTAAAACGCAATCGCAAAACACGTTGCGCGCAACTCCAGTTACACATGGCGCACCTTCCCCTTCCCTCACCAGGAACATTGCCCCCC
>CABFVX010000288.1:208982-233495 GCA_902151425.1 Timema shepardi | reverse complement strand
GAACTTGCCCCCCCCCCCCCCACCAACACTGCACAGCCCGCGAGTTATGAATGTGCCCAATTACATCTTAAAAGCTGTGCCCCATTAATTTTCACAGCTGCTGCCTCTTAATTGGGATCCACAAGCTTCATAATAAAGCAAGCGGCGCCCCCCTAAACCCCACCCGAGAGGTATTATGTTATTACACAGAAGTGCCAGGGGGTTGGGAGAGAAGGGATGAACTGGGGGGTGGGAAGGGGCAGATTATGTTCTATTGTACACGACATGGCCTCCCCTTTTCTTCTCCACCCCCTTCCTTCCATTCCGCCCACATCCACCCCTTTTAACAGTCTTCGGAAACTTGTGAACATCATGTGTTATTTCAGACACCTTATTAAATTATTTAACCTAACGGTTACCTCCTCTCACCCCTCCTCAACCACCTTATACGAGGTAAAAACTAGGATGTAGCTTCTTCCTTGACATTGGAAGGTGTGTCCAAATTTAATAAAACTTACTGTGAACATCAATGTCCTTAAACAGGCGCATGGCGGGAAACTCATTTATTCATGGATTAGAAGTGCAAGAGTCCATGTAAATGTAATTTACTTTAGCTTTCAAACAAAAAGCGCTTCCTATATTTTGATTATCACAATTAGTTTTATGTTCGACACAATGGTTAATGATAGTGCAGAACGGGTAGGTATGAGTAGGATAGCTTAGAAGAAGTGCACTCACCATAACACGGCGAGAAGATGGGGAAATCACAATGATAAAATCACACGTAGAAAAAAAATTAAGGTTCTTCGAAACGAGATTAGGACCTTCACCTTCCCATCGGCAGGCATATAATGCAAGGTGAGGAAAGAGTAGAGTGAGTGTGCATCAAACACCACCTTGACAAGTCAATAGCGTGTGTCTAGTGATCCTTGGTTAGCTTCCCAGTATGCAATGAATTAAAAGTTGTGAAGATATGCAGGAAGGGGTGAAGGGGGAGGTGTTTGTGTTCTATTTATTCTAGAATACAGTTAGTTTGAAAGTCCTATGCTGATATAATCAAATCAATTGGTTCAGAACATGAACTGTTAAATCCAGCCCCCCCTCCCCCTTTTAGCAAATAATAATATTGTTAAACTCCCTACACCACTCATTGATGAAAAAGAAGTGGGAATGAAGTCTATACTGTTGGGTTCGACTCCAGACTAGGACCTACTCAAAGTCCCTCCTGTGATCTTTGTTCTAGCTAGAGAGAGATAATCCTGTGAACATGAACGTCCAAGTGAGAGAGAGGATGGATGGATGGAGTAAAGAGTTTAGCCATTCAAAATAAGTTGTGGAAAGTGGTACGGTAACTCCAGCAGACTATTTCAAGAGTCACCCGTGTCCCCAAGGGTAAAAAGGGGGAGGGGGATCGTGGAGAGTTGCTCCGTGATGACCACGAGACGAGATCACTCACCGGAAACGGAAGTGAAGTCAGCCGTGAACATTGTCTCGCAGGAGGTGCTGGAGAAGAAGAGAAGGACCTAGGGAGGAAAAGAGGTTGGGAGGAAAAGGTGAATACGGAGGAGGGGGGAGATGAAAAGTTTGCGTCATGAAAATGGCACTCTCCCAGAGTTTTGGAGACCCGTTTTACTCCCTCCAAACTCCACGATCCGTCCCAACCCTTCCCAAGCGACAAGTTTGGAGATGAAGATATTCTCTCCTACTCTTCTTAACGACTCGCCATTGTTCCTATAAGTCAGGAAATCGTCTGTTGAAGTTCTAACACGGTTTATTTGTTCAAGAAGGGAAACTCAGTGGAGTCAGGGATGCCATAAAAATAACTCAAATCTTATAGAAACCTAATTCAAACCGCAGCATCGAGAATTGTGACTTTGAAAAAAATATACATAGAGAGCATTAAAACGTTTGTTTATTGTTAAGTCGCAACCGCATAGTGAGCTCACAATTATTAGTGGACCAATTTAACTTTTCTGTTTGTTTTTCCTTGTGTGTGTACACAACTTATGTGCCTACTGTACGTCCATGCTTTTTAAATATTTACATCAAAGGGATAGGGATGATAAAGGTAACAATTAGATTAAGTGTACCCGAATTTACGTAGAGGGAGAGTGGTAACCCATTTATAACGTCACCCTCAGTACATATACCAAAGATTTAAAACCCCAACATTCCTGCCACGTGCAGTCTGGTCTAATGTGTGAGTGACATCTAAGAATTCAACAACGCACAATGCAGGTGATTCTGTTTTTCTATGAGAGTAATATCTCGATCGAGTAGCAATACTTTCCTTTCTGGATATTAGGGCCTAAGCCAGCTATATCTGTGGACAGCTTATCTTGCCTAAATTGACCTGTATCACAAAATATTACTTACGGGGAGGAGGAGGTTTGTCCATGTGTAGGACCCTCATTCTTCCCCCTAAACCCTCTTTCACCCCCTCCCTCAAAGATAAGAACACCATAAAGATGACCACTTTCAGCCGTAAAAGTCGTTTTCATCATCCCCTCAGCATTTTCAATCTGCCGCACCCCTAACTCACCCCCTCGAAAGCTATCAAACCCTGCCCACTCCCATCCCCCTCCTTTAGGCTGGTTATTGCCTTCGTCGCTGAGTTACTTTGGACCGTGTTGATCGACGGATATTGCCCGAGCGCACAACGCACAGTCGCGGATGCTACTACACTAAGCCGACGTCAGGCGTCCATCATATGGCGTCCAATGCCAAGCCGGACTATTAGCTGCCAGAGAAGACGCTGTGTCATGCGGGTAGACAAAATGGACAAAAAAAACTTAACAGAGGTTATAACTTTTTTTATAGTTCAAATAATATCCTTTTCTCTATACTGTTTTTCTAATAAACATTTATTTTCCCGAATTGTTGCCATTTGCAGTTGGATTTTTCAGTGAAGGCAGTTTCATTATAAAGCTGTGTTTAAAGTTATACTTTATCTTGTCACGTGAAAGGTGGTTTAAAATGTTAAACTCATTTAGACTGGTTCTTCAGTTAATAGGTCGATACGCTTCAGTGGCCACGTGGTCTAACGAGCTACTCTCGTGTTGATCCATACTACTAAAGAAGGGGAGATCGGGGTTTGATCCCAGTTGGGTGCATTGAGTTTTTTCCTGAATGGTTCCCCCTCTTCCTCCGTGCAAATTTGGGTGCACTTACTCTAAATTAACCCCTCCTCATCTCTAGCTCATTAGTGTAATTAGTACATAGGCGTATAACCTAAATAGGTAGTAAGACGCGGTGATAAAAATAAAGGAGGTTGGAGCTTGAGGCCTAGTAGGGTGTTGCTCGGGTTATTTTAATTAAATGATTTTCTACTCTCCATTCACATTAATGTTGCTGCGTTAATTCTAAAATACTCAACTCCAAAAAATTTAAAGCTATAAATTATATACATGTACAGCCCAAACGGGAAAATTGGCGTACCACTTCTAATTACTCGTTTGGACTATCCGACTATATACACTAATTAGGTAAATATGAGGAAAGTAAATTTTAGAACGAGAGAGGCAATTCTTTCAAACAAAGAAGTTGAGAATAAATGAAAGATAATAGCAACGTTGACGAAACTCCAATCTGGGTTGTATTTTTCTTGGTCAATAAAGTACGTCATTTCGTTAATCCCCTGAGTTAGCGTAATGGCTCTTTTGGGGGAGATTGAAGGGAGACGGGACTACTAAACGGAGACGCCGTGATGACGTCTTGGCATCGTCATGTGACACACACACACTATCAACAAAATCAATGTCTCTTAAGACCTCGGACACACCAGCCTTTTTATTTCATTTAGTTCAGTACAGGTTGTACGACTAGTTGTTATGGCAGCTATTAATAAAACTTGTGAGTCATGAAAATTTGGGTGTGAATTTGAAAGGAATGCCTTTCATATTTTTCATTGATATTTTAAGTTCAAGTGCATTCGTATACGGGATAAAACTATTTAAGACATTAAATAGTAATTTATATTTTTGAACGAGCAAAATCTGAAACATATTATTAGTAAAAAAGAAAAAACTTCTTCGTATTGGTTTAATTTTATGTTTAGTTTCCTCTCGTGAAAAAGGAGATGAGGCTTTTAATAATTATGGGCTTTATAGTCATACACGTTTCAATCAATAGAGTTGGAGAATTCTGGAAAAGGAGAGGGGGGGGGGGGTGAGAAATCTATAAATAAATAATATTTAATTTTTGGCCGTAAGTTTTGGTAATATGACAACTACTTACTTAATCTGAAGGAAAAAGCTGAACAATATGAACGTTAAATAGCTGCACCAGCAGTGACATGGAAAGAGGAGGGGCTATTAGAACATGTAAAATACCCACTTCCTGACCCCTCCCCCTTTCCCCTTCTGAACTATCACTGGAGAAAGCCTAAGTCAAATATTGGGGTATAATCTTACCGGTAGACATTATATATTTAAAAAAAAAGCACCTTAAGGACAAGTTTCAACATGTGAACTTGGTTTACATTAATAATTCGATTAAAATTTAACTTAAGGTTTTTTTTATAATGGCAACTCACATTAGCACAGTCTAACATGGCCTGTTAGAATAATATTGCATCATCACAGTTCTCTACATATTACAGATCGCACATATAGGCTCTATTCTTAGGGACCTTCATTTTCCAAATTGTATTTAAATGTTATCGTTATGTTAGGAAATTAATTTAATTATAAGTAGATCTGTTTCAAGCACTTTTGTACTATCAATTTTCCTCATGTTTTCTAAAATAGTTTGACACGATGTTGAACATCAAACAATTATTTTTGTTTTTGACTTAGAAAACATCCTATCTCAATTCTACTCTCTCGTGACACAATGAGTACATATATAAGACGAAGATATTGAAAACACAGGTTTGACATTTTTATGCAATGGAATGTACTGAACTGTCCAGCGCGAGCAACGAGCCCTCCCCTATTACAGGCTGCAGAGTGGAGGGGGTGTCCGGGAGCAATCCAGGATCCGGTGGGCCCATCAATCAGCCGGACCCCATCTGGCAGTGACACTCACTACACCAGACACACACATAGGAAGAGAGGTAGGAAAAGATAAAGGCACTGACAGAAGACAACAGGAAAAAAGGGAGGCGATAGAAACGTACTTGAAATTAGGACAGAGATGACGAAAATAGAATTAAATAACAGAGAGTAATATAATATGAGATAAAGAAAAATAAAATTATATCTAAGAAGAAGGAGTGAAAAAGAGTGAGAAATATATGAATAAGAGAATGTTAAGAGACATACATTTACATTCATTGTAAACGAATAAATTTAAAGGCAAATAAAGATGAATCATTGAGAGAGTGAAATAAAAATAAATAAAAATGTAAATTTAAGGAATGTAAATGAAAGCGTAGGCCTGGGTGTAATAGTATATTGAAAATGGAGACAAGATAAATAAGTTTTTATAAAGTGAAGAAAATCGATTAAATATATAATATTCTATCCATTGTGTCTTACTACACCTTTGGGCTATACACATCTTATTTACGGTAGGGAGATAGACGAGGGAAAGTAGAATTTAGATTAAAGGTCCCCACATTTGTGTAAAGGTAGAACAGAAAACAATTTATGGGAAAAAACACCCATAGTGCACCCAGCTGGGATATGAATCCCATCTTCCCCATCACTGGCAAACCAGACTAAAGGTTTTTCCCAACGTGGGTAAAAGATCAAGTAACATTAGTCACCATTATTTACACGATTTTCATGGCTATGTTTTCGCTATATTCCACGAGTTATTTGGCAAGTGATTATTTATTTACATAAGATAGTAGATTAAATATGTCCCGCCACCTATTACTTTCCGTCTAGTTAGGCAAGCCATTCAGCTCGGTGGTATAGTTGGTCTGCATAAGCAAAACATTGCAGGCGCTAGTTTTACGATCAGTCTGGAGAAAATAAAACCATTATTTTGTGGTGTACGTAGATATGTAGCTATTAATATGTCCATACATATCTTAATGGATATTCCATTATTGTTTTAGTATTTTTTGATAAATTACATGTTTTTTCGCGGTTCTTTTCAAGAAACAAAAATTTCATGTTTTTCTAGTCCTTGGGGTTTTCCAGGTGCATGAATATCCCGTTATATCATCTGTACAGCCAACTTTATCAAATATTTCCAGTTTCTTCATTAAAACTGTTTCTATTGATATATTTATTTCATTTTAAGTAGAATTACTATAACTAGTGTGGATTAAATCTAAAGTATAAATAAGTTATGCTATGACTTAATTATTGATTCAAATCATGTGCTACTATAATAATTGAAAGTGGTGCATTATAGTTATGCCAAGGTCGCCAACTAGGAAGATTGTCATAGCTTAGTTTGGCCACGTTCACTGACCAGGACTGACAATAGGAGTTAATAGACCAACAGGTAGATACAAATTCGACCCTATCAATTCCCTTGCCTTAGACTAGTTTAGGTTAGATCATGTTGTGACATATGCTAGATTGAGCTGGGTTAGCTTATGTTATAGTAGCTAAGATCAGGTTCTGTTAGGTTGGATTAGTTTAGCATTTTGTTGTCTCTTAGTTACACCTTGTTTACAATTCCCAAGAATTAACTCGTGGTCCAACTGTAATGTGGCATTAACGATACCATTTTAAACGCAGGTCCTAACAGGTATATGTGACCGAACTGTATTGCACTCGTTGGAAGTAGGTTTCTAATTTAATTCAATTCTAAATATTCAATTTCAAACATTTATCTATTTCAAAATTTTTAAAAGAAAACTGCATTTCAAATATCATTATGGTCTAAATATTATATATTTAAACAACACACATAACCTTATAATAACCATAATTAGCCAATAGTTTAGCATCAATAAACAATCAAAATTTCCGTGACATATTTCATCACTTTATAAAATTTCCTCCTTAAAATTCTCATAGGCTATCAGAACAAAAGCAATAATAATATTATTAATAAAAACTATTTTTTCATCTATACATTTCAAATCAACAATTCTCTTATTTATTTGCTAAGCAATAGTTTATAAAAACTTTTATCAAAATATTACTTCATACATATTTTCCAAAATAGTCTATTTGAAAAAATAAAAATTAGAGGTTATGCTTTAAACAAAACATGAAACATCTGTACATTCATTTCCATTAGCAAATATTTTCATTTCTAAGTAAACAAGACTGAAAATGTTACGTGTTAATATAAAAAAAAGCGGTATTAGAAATATCCGTTGTATATATAAATATACACATACACATATATAATATATTACCCTTCCCAATTCAATGCGAGCGAGCTCAGCAAACACTATATACCCCTATATCGTGTACTTTACCGGACACGACGTGATCTCCTCCCCTCGAACCCCCTCCCCATTTTCAGGTTAGGTATGGTACGGACCCCACTGCTAGTTGTGCCCTGCGTTAATTTGAATTGGCGAGATTACGCACGTTCAAAATCCTCTCTTTTTTTTTGAGTGGGTGGTATGGGTAGCGGTAGGAGAGGATCACTGGGAAAAGCTATCATCACACACACACAAAAAAATCGTTTTTTTTTGTTTCTCCATGTAGATCTATACGTATGGAAAGGGTATACAACGCGAGTTTTTTTAAAGGGGGTGGGGACGTAGGTTTAGAAGAGAGTAGTGGAGGTGAAAAGGGGCGTAGGGATCAGTTGCACCCCCTTCTCAACCCTCTCTACCCTCTGAGCTTGGCTGGTGGCTTGCTCGCTAGCTGGCTGGCGGGTTTCTGCAGAGCTATGTCGGTAGTAACTGTGTGTGTGTGTGTGTGTATGGAAATGTTGGCCAAATATATCATGTTGTCCTGACAGGGCAATTCTCTTATCTGCGCACTGCCTGCTGGGGCACCCGATGAAGGGGGAATGGGGGGTGGTAACGCAGGAATGGGGATTTAGTTTACACTTTTATCCCATCGCCCTAAGCCCCCCAACCCCTTTTCTACTACCAAAAAAACTCACCATTCTCTTTTCTTTCTATATATTTTTGGGTGGGGGTGGAGTAGGGGGAGAAGGTAGGGGTACAATCAACGCTAAAAGTAAGCTTACAGCAAGAAGTTAGTTATTGTTTTGAAGCAAAACAATTTTTCGTATTTATTAAATTTTAAATTCAAAATATTTATTTCTTAACACATTTTTAGTGAAAAACAAAATCGAATTTAGGCCTAAACACAAAGGGATTAGATATTGAAAATTAAGTTTCTAATAATTTTCGTTTCAATTCACGCTTCATGTTAACATTGCATAAACCATAGTACTATGTTATAAACTCTTCAAGGTCGTAGCCAGACCAAAATTTCAGGGAGGATGGAGGGGGTCGAGTTTGGGGGGCACATACTCTCAACTGCCACAGGAAAAGAAAAATTTCAAATATTAAATGACTCTAGGAGCTATCTGGCGTTTAATGGAAGGGCATACATACTTTGAGTGCTATCAATTTGTTTATCATTAAAAACTTACATAGCTTTTTATTCCTCAAAGTCTGAAATTGTATATTGAACACTTCTTAAATAATGGCATAATTGGTGGGTGGCCCTAACCTATTAAAATAGTGTTTTGCCCTGGAATAAGTCTCCCAACCCCCGACCTTTCCAGATTTATTTAACTCCTTCCTTATATTCTCAAACATAATCCATTAAAAAGTTTTTTTAAATAGTTTATAAAGACATCGAGTTAAAAAATATAGCTGGCGAACACTGTTTACAATATATTATAGGTGATTATTTATTTAAAATTATATGAGGTAATGCAACTCCAAATAGATGATATTATCCAAAAATATTTCAGGCAAAGACTTCTCCTATAGTGGCACCCAAATGACAAACGTTTTCCGAGCAAGGGTCTATGGAATTCCTTAGGCTTGAAGAAGGACAAGTCCCTCAAAACCCCTTTTTTGGCTATACAAGATACACCTCCATTCTCCAGCTCATTTGCATAATAAATTTAGATATTTAATAATGTGTGATTGGATAAAAGGTTGAATAACCCCTGCCCACATAGTCCAAAACGGTACACTATTGAAATGCAGACATTTCTAACACAGGTGTTGTAAATAGGTTACCGATGGCCGGGAGGAGGGGGGACAGTGTGTGCCCTGGTGAGTCGCCCAAATATTACAACGACCCTGCCTACGGTCAGATTCATATAGGAAATCACTTTTTTGACTGTTACAAAATTAACTTAAAATAGTTTTCACATATGTACTCATACGTCAAATCATGCGATCTGCAGCATTCAGATTTGATATATGTTATTAATATCTATAAATATACACATAATAGAGTAAAATATTTATACCTCAAACAAATATATTTTGTATTTTATAAAGGGTTCTTTCTACTAAAAACGAAAGTAGACATCATTGTTTTTTTCGTTTAATGGAATTCATAGGGCTAACTTTAAAAAAACAAAAGCTAGCATCCAGTATGAGGATCAATAAACTAGTATAACCTTCACGATAACTAACAACCAACACAAGTCTACACTACACACTAAACTCACAAAAGCATAAGCATTCACACGTCACAGCATTTATAACAATTTACTTATCTCCAGACAAGCAGCTCCAAAACTCAACTATTTATATTTTCGCAAACTGTAAGCAGTTGGGGGTAGAAAGCTTGACCCTCTACCCCCTTTTCTACCCACCCTATCACCACTTTCTGATTCTTCTTTCTTTGACGACTCATTTACGATGTGTCCTCAAATAGTTTCAATTTGAAAGGTTTTACTGTTTCCTAATCTCAAAAACGTACCCAATTCTACAGCTCTCTCCCACATTAAATAATACTTTATATTTCCTTTATTAATATTTTGTCTTAATCTACCCAGCTTTATTGTCAGACTAATAAACACAACCACAAACTATTAAAAAAAATGTACATACACATTAAATTGACAAGTTATATACTTACTTGTATTTTTGTCAAATTTCAGGGTGGGGGTTTTGAGCCCCCCAAATTCTCCTTGTCTACGACCTTGAAACCCTTATTTTATCAACAATCGACATTCCTACCCCTCTCCTCCTTTTCTTGAACCTCCTTGATTGACCTTGCTATGAGTGGGGGGATACTGGCTAAATAAAATAAAGACAAAGTCAATCGGTCCATTATTCTTGTTTCAGTGACTGTCCCAAAAAAACTTATCTTAATGCAATATTCATTAGGATCCTTAGAGAGGTGTCTTGTTCCGGTCCATCCTCTCATCCTGGTGAAAGAACCAAGGAAGGGTTCATAGAAGCGTGCGGGGGACAACACAAGAGTAGAAGTAATAAGATTAAAGAGGGAAAGGAAATAAGAAAACGGGGGGAATATAATAGCCCCCTTCCAAAAAATAATGGCTGGCGAGAATATTTTCATGCTCCTGCTACCGCGTATTGTCAGACAACGCCGCGCGTCACCGCGTCTGAACGCGGATTGTTGCAAGAGTTTCCGCAAGACGGATCAGCCGTTCGACGGGAGTTCATCCGCGCTGAAGAGAAAGAACAAAATACGAGGAAACGTGAGAAGTGAAGGGGATGAGTGGGGCGGGGGTATTTCATAGTAATAACAACAGTGGTAATATTAATACCGGCAACAATGTGGGTTTCCGCCTGTCATTTTTCACCCTCAGTACGTTTTGTTTTCTCGTGTGTGTGTGTGTGTTGTGTGTGTGTGTGTGTGTGTGTGTGTGTGTGTGAGTGTGTAGCCAGCGAGCGCAACCCTGACAAGCGCGTGACACGCTACGCTTGTCTGGACAGAAAATATACGTCAGCCGACAATGACAACAGGCCAGGGGGGTGGAACAACAACATAAAATAACCACATCAGTTTTGTTGTGAAAAGGACGAGTGGCTCGCATCCTTTTGTGTTTGTTTAAGGCACGGAATAATATTTGCTAATAACTGCTACGAAAAAAAGAATCAATTTTTCAGACGTTTCGTGAGAACAATGCAATGACGGGAAGGGGGAAAGAGGAATATTAGAGAAGTCATCTATTTTGTAAAACAAGGCAAAACCCTCTTCCATAACCCCCATCCCAAGAAGAAATTATTTTATATATATATGTAAATATATTTTTTTCAACATCTCATGTTTCATAATATAAGACTAGCATGTCATTGATATATTTTGCTTTGTAGTTTATTATGAGTACATTATAAGTCTACAGGTGTGCAACAGTTTTAATTTGACATCTTTCAACGTGAATTTGAGAATGAGGGACATCTAGATTGAAAGGGGGTAGGGTTTTTATTGTCCTCTTATCATATGAAGTGGACCAATGTTAGTCTTAACGAACGATACCATTCATCCTCTATGAATAGATATAACTCGATTTAAATTCCAGATTCCAAAAGTAGAACCAAGTGTGATCATCCCATGGTTTTATGGGTCTAGTGAGGAGAGGAGACAAACCAGTTTCAATTTCTGGTAAAATACAGTTTACAGCAATTATCAACATGTTTTTCTCTTAGACATTGGTCCATAAGAATAAAACTGAAGAAAATCCTTGTGAGTAAAAGCATGAAGTAAAAGGTTAAACTCCGGAGCAAAAAACAGAAATAAAAGAATTTGCTTTTTTTTTTGTATGAATAACCTTTACCTTTTACTTCAGCCTTATGCTCATCATATTTGAAGGATTTGCTCCAATTTTATTTCATTCACAATCAGCTGTTGTTGTTTAAAAGCTTTGTGGTTACAATTTATAAAAGAATAATAAGTTACACTTTCATTTTAAAATTGAATTTGTCATATTTTAATCTGTTCATTTGTATTGTAATTAATTCTCTATTTTATTAATAGCGGACATAAATTTGATAAAAAAACTTAATTTAACCCGATTTGAGTAACGTGACCTAACTAACCTAGAAAAAATTATATCAGATACAGATCATAATAGTTTAATTGAAAATTCAATTGAAAGTGAACGTTCCTTATTAGAATATTAAGTTCTTTTTTCATTAAATTAATCCAATTTGTTAATTGTTCTCTAATTTGTTGTCCTCTGACCCTCAGTCTACCCCGTAGTTCTTCATCTCCCTCAAATACCTCTTCATCGTTCTCGTATTCCACATCTCCACTCTCTTCTGGGAAATCGTCATCAGCAATATACTTTGCTATATTGTGCAAAACTACACAGCTCACCATGATTTTAGATATTTTTTCAAACGAGAGTCTGCATGGATATTGCAGTATGGGAAAACGCCTCTTCAACTGGCCAAAATAGCGCTCTATTATTGCTCTTTCTGATTTAAAGTTTGTTAAATTAGTATTCCGTCTGGTATTTGGATTTAAATATGGTGTCATCAGCTACCGTTCAATTCCATATTCTGAATCTGCTAGTAAAATTCAATTTTTAAGTGTTTTTAATTTCTCTCCTACATTTGAGTTCTTCCAAATTATTGCATCGTGTACAGAGCCAGGCCAGCTTACATATGCTTGTAAATATGTCTCGGGCATTACAAGCTAATTGTACATTTAATGAAACCACCCCCTTTCTGTTGATACGCATATTCATCACCGTATAGCCTACACTGGGTTTTAGAATTTTTATATGCGTACAGTCTAAAACTCCTATACATGTTGGAAATGTATATCGATTCTGTCACTCAGCTTTTTCTCTCTGGATTTCTTGAAGTGATGATGGAAATGTTATCCACACAACAGCTTTTTCAATAGTTTTATGCGATACGTAATTAGCTGTATTATTCACGGTCATTTGGTGAACATTAATCTCTTGTGTAACACCCAACTGGTGTCCAGGGTTTGCCACATACCACCAAAATATCTGAGTTTTTCTTTGGAGATTTGGGCGCCTCCTCTTCCCCCATCACCTTCGCCAAGAAAGTGTTCACTCAACCATGATGCATTTTCTTCCGAGAATCTATATAAAGTTTTATAATCGCAAATTTCAGGCACTAAACGCGGTTTGTAAACCTTTCTTTTAGGAAAATTTATTTGAACTTATGCCATTTTCAAAGATGAGTCTATCTATAACCAAGCAGACTTCACTTTTTTAAAAGGATTTTCTTCAAATCAGGACACTTATCTTCTTTTTATTCATACGAAAAAAGTAGTAAAAGTATTTCTTTGGACCTAATGCTCCTATTTTCATTTTTAATGAGCATGAGCTTCTGAATTTTTATTCATACCTATTGAAGGATTTGCTTCAAAAAGGTTAAGTATAAGCATTTGCTCCATTTTATTCTTATGGGTCAATGTCTTAATACCCTTCCGGGACATCCTATTTTGATGACGCTTTGAAGTAGGAATGAGATGGGTAAAATTAAAAGGAAGTATACTCAATTATCGCATGGGATAGTGAACAGCTATTTATTAGAAAACATCCTCGGTACACCTGGCCAGGATTTGAACCCCGATCTACCCGTAATCGCAGTCCAATCGATTGCGAGGGTGGGACATAAAGAGTGAATGGCAGAAACTAGAGCTACCTTCACGCTATTCACTGGCAAACCCAATAGAGTAGTAAGAAACCACAGGGTAGCCTGGAAGTAGATGGGAGGATAACATTACAAAGGGCATGAAAGAGATAGGTGGACTGGATGGAACTAGCTCAAGATAGTGATAGGATGTAATGAGATGGACTGGATAGAACTAGCTCAAGATAGGGATTGATGGCCTACTTTTATAAGTGCGTCAATGAACTTTCAAGTTCCTGATGCTATAAAGTAAGTATATGCAAGGTGTTTTATTACTCAAAAGAGGGTTGACTAAAACGTGATGTAGGGAATGGTATGCTTTAAATTTAAAAATGACACCTGGACTCATGAATTGAACACGGGACCTTTGGCTTAATTCGCCAATGATCCCAGCACTAAGCTAGCTAGGAGCCACCACGTGTCTAAGGTCATTCTTTCCCTCATAATAATTACTTATGGCAGAGTTCGTGCGGAAATATGATATTTAGGGGCTACTATAGCCGTTATTAACAGCTAGATTAGTTTGGCTACTCAATCATGACATGTGTAGTCGTACACTTGCCATTATACATTTGGTAGAATAAAGCCATCCCAAGTCAAAGATGTATTTGTTATCTGTTAGCTCAAGATCTAAATTGATCACACACACATATGTAGCCGGCAGTTTCCTCACGTCCAGCACATACATATGAGTGAAGAATGACCCGGAGCACGGAACGACTCCTTGATATCTCAGTGGTAGGAGCATTGGGGGTAGTATGACAAATGTCCCACGTTCAATTACCGTATCCCTGTGTCCTTTTTCAATTCAAAAATATATTTAGATGCTGCTCTAACCGGATTTAAGAATAATAATAGCTTGGCTAAGTAATCGATCATGGTATGTGATATCCTAACCTTAGATGCTTTTAAAGTGTTATTTTATTCAAATTGAAATGCTAAAAGATACTATCTTCAAAAACCTTTTTTTTTTCGTGTGCCTCTAGCCCTTTTCAATCGTCGAAACCCAATCAGCATGTTCTATGCTCGCGAAAATTCCGTGCTTTACGTAAGTGAAGGTCTCGAGACTCGGTGCTTGCGTGTTCTAGCGTGATAATTCAGTCGGCCCGAGAACACGGCGTAGCAAGATTCGGATAAGAGGAAAGTGATCTGTAAACGCGTTCTCTACATACGTTTTGACTAAGTACAGTCGACCAGATAATGAAAAGTTAATGAAGACTGTGGGGTCCCTTATGTGTACTCAGTCCGTTCCTTGTCCCGCTGATAACTGGGCAACGTAGAAAACACGACTTTCCTTTTAGACGGATTATACAACCCATTGTTTGGTTCGAGTCATTTGGGGAACAGCGAGATTTACATGTTTGTGATTTATTATTTGTTTCGAAACATAAAAAAAAACTAGTAAAATATTAACATTTAAAATAAGCCTTGACGTATTTCTGGGTGAATTAACATCATAGTAGATCCTGGCTATGTTATATGACCGCACAGAACATAATATGCTCGACAGCCTGACACGTAGATCCTACCTGTGGTGTAATTATGGAAAACACTGGAATGGCATCGAACTCATTCAAGATAACCATGTCATTCCAGAATGGCATGCATTAGAACAAATATATGAAAATAATGACCCAATAACAGGTCATTATTAGAAGAAAAGTGGCCGCATTTGCGTGCAGGTAGATTGGGGTAAATATTTATTTTAAAAAAAGTCCACTACACTTGGCCGTGATTCTGAACCAAACCTTCCCATCACCGTGTGACCGAATCATGTGTCCATGGTTGAAACCTACATGTAACATGTGTGTTAGTAAGCTGAGAGAATATCTTTCAGTGGGTAACATGTGGTCTAAGGTGTTAAACTCACAATGAACTAAATCAAATTTTGCGGGGAGATTGGGAGCTCAAAATCCGGCCGGGTTAGCTGCAGATAGTTTCCTCGCGTCTGGACTTTCCTGTGGTTTCCTATTCTCCATCGACCCTCCTCCTCTCTCTACCCTCTTCATCCTGTTCTTTTAGATTAAGTAATTAATAACAATTAAGAGCCGCATCATGGTCTAACTTATCACTATCGCAATAGACTGGAATTTGAGTGAAGGGGTTCGAATCTCTGCCGGGTGCACTGAGGGTAGTTTTCGTTTTTAGTGTCTCACTCTCCCTCCTTGCAAATTCCAGTATATTTCCTCTAAATTATACCTTCCTCTTCCCATTAGGGTTAATACTCAGATATCCCGGATGGGGTGTAAGACGCGGACCACACAAATAAATGCACTAGTGTTAAATAATGTACACTAGTGTTAAACATAAAAAAAATAGTTGTGTACAGTACATGAACAGGTGGTCAAATGTGTACCAATCAAGGGCAAAGTTATTTTGGAAACTAAGTGCATATAGGAGTGAGAGAGTGTGTGTGTGTTAAACTTATCGCTAGCACAATTAGAATAGTAGTCATTACTACCCTCATCAAATTTTATACAAGTTTGAGTGAAACACATTTCTTTGAATAAACCTCCAGACATATAGTTAAAACCTTACACTCACGAAGCAATGAACTCATATTACTCGCCTCGGTGTCCACATGGTCTGAACCCTAAGGTGTCACTCTCACAATATACTCGATGGCTGTTGACTGGAAGATCAGAGTTTGAATCCCGGTCGGGTCTAAGGATGTTTTTTTTCCCTAAGGTTTTCTATCCTCCCTTCACAAAAATATGGGTAGGGTGACTACACCTCCAAATTTGTTAGGGTAGTAAGAATATAATATTTCCGTCCCAGAGTCTCGCTGCTCATTTACGCTATAGGCAATTTTTTTACATTTATTTAAGCAACTACTACCTGTTCAGGCTATATTCACGCTAATGAATTAGGGATGTGGGAGGAAGTGTACCCGCATTTTTATGGAGGGAAAACCCATTTTGGAAAATCACCCTTATTACACCCGACTGGGATTTGAACCCCGATATCCCTGGTATCAGCAGTCTTGTCTATAGCGAGAGTGACGCCTAGACCATGTGACCACCAAATCAGGTCCATATTTATTAATTACGCTAATGTGTTAGGGATATAGAAGGAAGGATTTAGATGAAGGGTACTCGCATTTTCATAGGGGGAGGGTAATAAGTACAATTTATAAAATTTGCACTCCCAGTAGCACCCTAATTGGATCATAACCCTTAACTCCCCTGCCCTGACCAACCGAACTGGGTTTAAATTTCACATCAATGGGGAGTATAAGTCCAATTTTCATACGAAGAACCCTTTTGGACAACTATAAAAGGGAATAGACCTACATTCACGTATTCATGCTTCAAGTCATGTGATCTGCAGCTACTATTTTTGGTAAATATTATCAATAACCCCTTATAAAATAACAATAGTAATATGCTATAAATGATAACATTACTGGCCGAAATAAAGTTTGTATTTTCAAAAAGTTTCTTCCTATCAAAATCCAACTATTACCTACATCGATTCTGGCTGCGGAGATAGTGTGCCCGAATTTGATGTGTTTCCCTTCCAATTGGCTGCTATGAAGTGATTTTATTTTTCATGCCACCTTAAAAAGAATACCAGTACCAACGTATCCTCATATGTCCCGACTAAAATTGAAACGTCACTAAATCATGTCAATACGGATAGTATAAAATGCTAATACTAAGTAAAAGAATATATATATATATATATATATATTATTTATTATTTATTATTTCTTGATCATTTAGACTAATTTTTGAAGCCTTCAAAGATTGAGACACATCCAGTCCAATAACTACCAAGAATCTCTTATTCCTTAGTTTTCAAAAATAAAGATTTTTCTCAGGATTTTGACTCAATGGGGGACCACATTTACTTACTCATAATAATATGTACCTAAAGCCAATTGACATAATTACTGCATACAAACTATCTTAATTATATAATGGAATAATTGTTCTCACCAGATGTCATACTTCAACAAGATTTCGAATGTTCACAGCAAGACACTTACCTGGAAAGACAAGAAAAGCAACAGTTTAGAATGAGTCACACTTAAAAGATAATTATACTTTACAAATTAAAACAATTTAGAAACACTACATAAAAAATAGCATGATGGAAATACGCAATGGCAGGTAATCTACCAATATAAAATGTATGAATAATGATAGCCCAAATCACAAACAAGATTATCAACCTTACCGCCCCCAAGAGTTTCTTTTCCTTTTTTTTCTGACGTGCAACGCATGCTACTACTCATCCGGGCTATTCACTTAAATTTACATGACTAACATAAACATGGGAAAGTTGAAATTTAGAAGAAATGTATCTGAAGTTGGGTAGCCATTTAGGAAAATTACATCTCAGTTCACCCAGCCAGGATAAGAACCTCCATATTCCCTATAAGAGGAAACCGAGACAAAACGAGACTGACGCCTCTGTCCCACAATAGGGGTTACCTATCCTCTTTAATGACGATAATAAGCGCATTATTAAGACCTTATTTCCTGCGGTTTGAGAGATAAAACACTAACTTACTTGTAATGCAAGTCACTATGGAACCAGCTCTTCCATCCAAAGACCAAGGGCCCCTAAACAGGGATAATCTCTACACAAGTGCGTTATCCTCCTCCCTCCCCCAAACTTTGACCAAAGGTGGGCGAGACCCCCCACACCACCCCCGCTTTACCAAATCACCGTGTTTTTTTCTAGTGCCATGCATCATCATTATTATAATAGCTGCATGTGCTTCAAAAACTACGTTGGCCCACCCTATGGTCATCCTCTGGCGTTCTAAGAAATATAAACCTACAGATAGTTCCCCCAGCCCCAGTCTCCATTTTTTGTTGTTGTTAGACATAGAGCACCGCCAGGGGAAAAAACGTTAAAAAAAATCCTGTGCATGAATTTCGTGTCCCGTGAACAAGTTCCCACTGATTCATCAGATAATGTGACAAATCACCGTCAGTCCAGCTAGGATCGTTCCGCCCGATACAAGCACAGTTGTTTCGTTTTCATTTTCCACGCCGCCAAGCTGGACTGTGATTGGTTGTCACAACTGTACTAGGAGACCACGGCGGCAATCTCTTGGTAACAATTGTTTACTGGGAACTATTGACGTTGATTGTAATACAATATTTTTTACATCAAATTTAACTTTATTGTGTATCAATGAATAAAATCACCATTAATGATTTATTTTTGATTTATTAATAAGTTAAATTTAAGATGACAGCTCGCCCAATAGGACTTATGTCCTGGACTGATATAGTATAATCACCAAATTTCCCCCCAATTTATTAAATAAATTAATTCACTTAGGAAGTATATTCTTCATAGGATTCACCAGGCATCACAAATACCTTATTTTAAAAATAATCATAGGAATCCCCAGGCACCACAAGAACCTTCTCTTAAAAATATAATCATAGGAATCACCAGGCACCACAAAGGCCTTCTCTTCAAAATAATCAAGAACCTGTAAAAATAATTATGCTTATGTCTTACTAATACATTTCTACTTCGGTGCGTAAGAATGTTCACTACTTTCATATACATCACTACATATATAAATCTGATTTATTAGCATTGTTCAATGAAACTAAAATAAAACCTATGACTATGGGTGTATTTATATACCATATAAATGGCAACCACTTTCTCTGTCTCCGATCAATGATTAACCTATAAATTGACTGTCAATTAAAATATTAAGCAAAAATGGACACTTTAGTTTAACTACTAAGGTGTTCACGACTTTACTGATACGCAAAGTATTGCACCTGGTTCAAGCTATACGTATTTAAGTAGTCTAAGCCTGCTCTAATTGGATAGGGGTGGTTGAATACAGAGGAAATGCACCCGAATTTACGTGAGGATAAATAAAGTGTGTGGGAAATCATAAGAAAAATAAAATCATTATTCCCGTCCGGTATTCGACTCAAGACGACCCCAGAAGCGGTAAACCAAACTTATAAATTTGATATTTAGGAAATGACTCAAGGATTAGGGATGGAGGAGGGTGTTTTAGAAACGAACCGACACTTGCGTGGATAGGGAATGAATAAAAACACAGTGGACCCCCTCACCCACAATGCACCCAACCAGAATTCAAACCTCAAACTTCCCGTCAATGTGTGACTAGAGTCATATACCATGTGACCACTAGTACTGGTGCCGCAAAAGTTACTTGTTCACATGGTTCCAAGTCAACTTGTACTGAATTCCATACGAAGGAAAGTAAATGGTGTGTGAAAAACGTCACTATTATTTTCTCCAATGGCAAGTTATAAAATCAGCTCTTTTCGCGCACAAATGTATCAACGATAGAAATCTTTCAAAATATTGTTATTTTTTTGTTTTTGAGTTACATTGAAAAGCTTTTACCTTCTCACACACCAACAAACCAAACATTATCTTGAGTAACCAATCTCCTCTCTTCGTATTTCAAAATAAAGGAGTTCATCACAACAGACTTATAGAATCTAACAAGCTAGAGGTAATATGACCATCTTACGTACCCGAGTACAGTCATTTTATTATAAAAATGTAGTCAACATTCGGGCACACGTGCAAATAACCTGGTAGCCAAACGTTTACACAACGTTTTTAAGTGTTTTTTTGTCATGACGTTTTTCACTACTTATTCGGGTAAGACGCATATGTGAAAATAATGCTGCAGCTTGTATGTCAAGGAAATGTAACTTCGATTGTGGGGGAGGGGGAGGGGTAGCCCATTTGGGAAAAACAACCCTTAGTACACCCCACCAGAATTAGAACCCCGATCTCCTAGTCATCCCCTTAAAGCGGAATATATTTTTTGCCGTACTCTGCAGGGACGCATACATTTCATTGACCATTCGACCACCAAAATGGCTAATTAATTCGTATTATTCCTTTAATTCGTTTTATTCCATGAGAAGAGAGAAAGAAAAGTGTGACATTCCCTAAATAAATCCACATATATTTCTGAACACTTTACGCAATTTCCCTCTAAGGAAAACATTTTCCTCAATTAAGTGACGAGTATACTTTGTGTAGCCTGCATTCCTTAAGTTCCTTTGGTATAATATAAAGAAAAATAGTAATAAAAAATACCTGTACAAAAAATACTTATGAGTATGAAAGAATAAGGGGGAGGGGGGAGAGAGGGTTTACACACACGAGAATTTTGGGGGGGAGAGAAACTTGAGAAGCGTATAGAAGAAAAAGAAGGATATAATATAAAATAATAATAAAAAGTTCCGGAATGAAAGGTTGAGTTCCTCGTTAGAGCTTGGTCGAGCAGAGCCATGGTATGCGAGGCTGCACACAATATAATAACAATGTCGCCCAGCGGGGTTGTGGCTACAGTATGGCCCTTATCTTGCGACCAGCATCTTTCCTTCGGTCTAAACTGGTCAGGTAGGGCCCCGCACCGAAACTTAACCTCCACCGGCAACACACATACACCTCTCTCTTTTTATATACATATATAAGAAAAAGATAAAATAATAAAAGTAATACTTTCTTCTACAAGGTAAAATAAAATAATAATAATATATTATGTATAATTTTTGTTCTCGTCTTTTAAAGGCCTCAGCATGATACCACGGCTAACAAATCATGTGACAAAATAGGAAATATATGTTGTTTTGTTACCTTTCATATCCCAGTCGGTCAAAGAAGACAGGCATGAGAAAATGTTTTCCTGAAGTGACAATCAAGATGTCGCGAGACGCTTTATCGTCTCAGTCGATTCCGTCATGCACGCTTTCCCCTCTTATTTAAAAAAAATAATGAATTTATTATTTGTAAAATCAATACAAGTAATATAATAATAAATACGTAAAGGAAGTCATGAGCTAACATATAGGGATGGAAGATAATCGTCTGGGAAATGGGAATCAAAGAGATGTTTTAGAAAGATTACACTCTCGAGATTTTATAAGTATAGCTTTATTTTCTTACCTTTTAAAAATATAGACTTTTTTGCAGTCGATAATGATAAAAATAATTCATGTTTATGTTTATTTATTAAATGTTTTATTATGTAGTTTTATAAAATCTATCAAAAGTAAGGGTTAAAGATCACATTACTTGACGTATGAATACATGAGATTATATCTAGTAACTTTCCTAGATGTCAGTAAAGTCAATTCGTAGAAAAATTGGGGAAACCTCACAACCTTAAGTGCACCTAATACTACTACCCATTCGGGCTAGTCACAGAGTTACACTAATAGCGTATAGATGAGGAAAGTAGAATAGAAGAAATGTGCTCACATTTGCGTAAGGGGAAGTAAACAAATAAAGGAAAAATCCTCCTAGAATTCAAACCTTGATACCCTCATCACTGGCAGTCTAGTCTATTATGGTTAAGTGTAAGAAAAGGCAGTAGTAGCCTTAACTTCGCCATTAAAGTCGATTATTATTATTATTATTATTATTATTAGTGTGCCGTCAGAGACCACGTGACCAAAGATAGGAGTTTTGCTAGATACAATGCCAGAGATGCTGTGCGTGTATTATGGTGGCGTAAAACTTGATATTGTTATAATCATATTTTCACATGATTCTTTATTCAAATATTGCCCTTGAATTGACTTAGCTCAGAGGATAGGGTGTTTTCCTATTCAAGACCACAGGTTCAATTCACTGCATGGTCAAAAGAATAATCCTAGGTGAAATTGGGTCTTCCCCTTTTACTCCGTTACAGTGATGAATTAACAGATGGGGTAACTGGGTGCTGTGTCTGTTCTAGAATAAAGTTAGTATGCCATGATATAATCAGTTTGTTCATAAAGTACACATTAAAAATGCAAAAAACAACAACAAACACACACAACAATGGAGTAACACTCTTTGACTATCAACTTTATTTTCATAATGGAAAGGAAAGACTTAACCCGCTGTTTATTCGAGGAGTGGGGGAGGTATATACATCAACATTTCTGTACTGTATACTGCGCGCGCTATAGGGTTTTGAATGACAGGTCCACATTACAGAAGTGAGCCTATTACAACGCTTCCAAGTCAAATTGGATCAGCGGGGAGCGGTTGGAGGGGTTGGGGCGAGGGTAGTGTACAGTACCTTCCTATCGCCACGGAAACTGACAGTAGGGAAATAACGCTTCAGTTGGCATTAGAATACTGTAGGATATGTCTGAATAGTAATATCAAAATAAAACAAGACATTTCACTCCACTTTTCCGCTTTGGAATATATATATATATATATATATATATATATATAAATTGAATCTCAGGTGGTTTTTATATTTATTTAGATAACCATTCAATAAAGCCTTTACCTTTTAAGTATATTTTTAAAGAATTGTGGAAGTACCAACATTTTCAGAGCGTTTTTCTAATAGTAATTGAAATTGACAATATCTGCCAAAGAGAGCAGCTGCATAATAAATGCCTTAGGTTGTGAATACATAAAAGTATATCTAGTAAGAGTTTGAAGTGTCTCAGAAGATCCTTCCTAAACCGATCCTACTATAAAGCTTATATCCCAACACAGCAATAAACCCAAAGAGAATCTTACGCATATTGGTTGAAATTAAGGAATTTGGGCACTACGCAGATTAATAGAACAAAAACTGTACCAGAAGGTCCTTGAACAAAGGCGTCAGCCTCATGTCTGATGTTCGAGTGCCAGCTTTCCATATTAAGGTGTATTTTATTTAGAAAGCTGCCCCCAACGTCTCCACGAAAATGAAGGTACACTTACTCTCAATTTTACCACCCTACCTGCCACATTAAAGTAAACTATACGGATAGCCCAAGAAAGGTGAATAGACGCTGTCCCATGATAATGTTGGATAAGAGAACTATAATTAATTAGAGTAAACATGCCCAAAGTACCAGATCACGATTAAGCCCTGGAATATCATCCCTGTGCTCAATTATACTGACGCAATTGAACTGTAATATGTCCTTGTATATTTTGTTCACTAGCATCGTGTAGTAAGCAAGGTATATTCAGTATTAAACCTGATTGATTTTTCCACCACGTCTTTGACCAGAACCATGCTGGAGAGAAAATACGCCGCGAATTTCGGTAACGGAATGCTGACACATTTCGTTCTATACAAATCCTTATATTGTGTCACATTAGACGAAGGATCCATTAGAGCGTACTGCGTCAATACGCCGACACGATCGTTTGCTCAGTTACGACTGGTTAATAATCTGTTTGTTGGAGACTCAGTCATGTTGCAGCTACGTGTTTCCAACTAGGAGACGACAAACCGCCGGATTCTCGTGCGGACGGACTCGGCTAGTCGAGCACGAGCATTCCCACCGGACCAATTTTTGACACCGAACGTTTTATAATTCAAGTGCAAATAATCTTCCGCTATAGTGTGTCTTACTGTCAATTCGCACGTTTGCCGAAAAACAAACGCAGAAAATAAACGTAGTCACGTGATAAGCTCTAAGCCAACACAAGATTTCCACCTCATCGCCGTGAGCTATTATGCTAAAGTTCATCCCATCTCTACTTCGTCCATTCTGCCTGAGATGTTCGGCACTGGAGAACCAATCAAATCTCAGAACCAACCATTTCAAATCTGTGTGCATGCGCATTTGACAGCACATGTGCCGTAGAGCTAGAAGCAAGCAGACAGATTTGTTAGCTATTGTGAGGAGATTTAATGATTAATGTAAAGCGAGGGTATCGATGTATTGGATTGTGCCACGACACAGCATTAGGATTTGAAAACAAAAAGCCGTGATCATCATCCAAACTAAACGTTTATCCAGTAGAAAATAAAATAATTATTTTGAATACCAGCTGTTCTAATTTTGCGTAACAATGCAACATTGGTCAACACACATCGTAAGAATTGCTGTGCCACTCAGATTGTGCTCTCTATTTACGGCGAACAAGTGAATCAAGCTTAATTCAAATAACGGCGGAAGACTCGCCGGCAAAAATACGTGGTGTATCCGTGGTACAGTGCGGCGCCGGCCTTACTATCCATTAGCGCTAAACACCTCTTAATTTCGCTACTGGGGTAATAATGAGATAGTTAGAATCTAGAGGAAATGAATTTGCATCTTTGTGGTGTAAGGGAAGGGAACTATTTATTCAAAAGCAACTTCATTACACATGGGGGGGGGGGGGGAGTTTAACCC
>CABFVX010000288.1:194823-208831 GCA_902151425.1 Timema shepardi | reverse complement strand
GGGGGGGGGGGGGGGGATTTTAACCCCGACATTCCTGTCACCGGTAAACCAAGACTAGCATGAGCCTGACACGTGCCCCTGATTCGTGTTTGTTATTAACAAAAATTGTCACGTCTATCTACGTATCTTTAACTCAAATTGTAATTCGTGTTTACAGACAATTGAAGGGTATATTTGGTTTCACCGGGACTAAAACCAAAGCCATAAGCCAAAACCACTGCTAAACTATCGATTGGAGCTGACTTTAGTGTCGAGAAATAAACAATTAATATAGGCCTAGGTTGTTTTTACAGTCCCAATGTGGAATGAATTCATAGCTATTGTCTTTACATGAACTGGCATACGTTAGTAGGTTTCTGCCCGTAAATACGATTAAATAAAGTGAGTGCGCGTTTCCTGTCGAATAAAATTAGATTGCACTTATTCTCTTTGTTCGGAAATAATACTGTTTGGTTTTTTTAAGGAACCAATTTTTTAAAAAAAATAACACGGGAAGAATGGGAGCTAGAGTGTTTCTAAAAATAATACATTTAGGTATTATCAGAAACGCAAATGTATTGAAAGGTTTATTTTGCGTGTGTGATTGTACAGACAAGGGTAGCCTGGGTGGTTTCAGTCAGAGAGGGTTGCGGGGAGTTAGGGGGCGAGGGGGTAGGAGGGGCCGTGTTAATGGCAGTCGCGGAATAATGGACGGAATTGCATTAAAATACGATCCGCGTGATGCAATGCATACATTCCGAGCCGGCGTACTGGAGTCACCTCAAAATGTAATTAGGCTCCTTTTCTCCCTTCCCAATAACCACCTCCCTGCCCCTCTAACCAAACCATCCCTCTTTGCGTCCCTGTTTTACCCAGCCTCCCTTACAATGTTTGCATGTTGTACACTGAGGGCATAAAGTTTTAAACTTTTAATCCATCCGTATTTAACATTTGGTCAATTTCTCCTGAAGCTGCAGGGGGGTTAGTGAATGTTATGTAATTTTAAGGTAATTACGGCGATTGAAATCAGAGTGGAGCAGACAGCTCTAGCCAGGAAGGTACCAGGTTCATTCTCGTATCGGGGACACTGGACTTGTTCTTTTATTTATCTACATCAAGGTGGCCTGCCCTCTCACCGTGGCCTACTACCCGTTGGAGCTGTCTGTGAATTTACACTCTGGTCGTATTAGGAAGGCACAATTCTAAATTAAGTGTAAGAGCACTTGAGTGGTGGTAGATTGTGAAACCATTTTGGAAAAACAGCATTACGGTGTACCCGGATGTGGTTTTAACCCTCAACTTCTTTATCACCAGAAAAATAAACAAGACGAGAGGTGCGCCTTTGTACTCATGCCCACTGGTGAGGGTGTGGAGAATAGTGGGACAGACCGTCCAAATTGTATGTCTACACATGATCAGGATCAAACAGGCCATCCGAGTCAGTCTGGAGTGCTGACCACTCCCCTAAAATTGTAAAATATTGAGGTATTTGAAGATTAAAACTAATTCAATATTTTTATCACCGCGCCTTATTCGGGTTTTATGCTAATGTGCAAAGGAGTATAAAATATTAATTGTATATGACGTGTACTGACATTTGCGTGCAAGGAGAGTGGAGAAACATTAATAAAAAAACGCCCTCAGTACACCAGACTGAGATCCCTAGCCCAATATCCCCGTCATCGGCTGTCCAGTGTATTGCGAGAATGATGCCTTAGACAATGCGGGCACCAAGGGGGGTAAATAAACACCATTAATAAAGGCCACAAATATTTTAGTATTATGATTTAACAGCCATCTATTCCACTTGGGATACATCTAACAACATATATGCCTCCTGAATATACTTTACATGAATCCGAACCATCCGTATCTTATTAGCTAAAGGTCAATTTTTAAGTCACAACCCCTCAGTAAGGGTTGAGTTTAAATTCTATTAGAGCCCGCTCAGATGGGAGAGCATACAATAGTGTTTGTAATGTATGATCTGGCATGTCGGTGATGGCACACACACACACGCACACACACACGCACACACACGCGCACACGCACACACTCACGCACACACACGCACACACACACGCACACATGATGGAGTTCGAATGCCAGCTGAGTATTCTGAGGATCATTTATTTCTAACTGGTTTCCAAATATCTTCCCACTTGAACGCGGGTACAATTTCCTTCCTTATTCATACAAACACCTCTGTTGTCTAGAGGTCCACGTTCCATGCTACAGATCCAGAGGTCCCAGGTTCAATCCCCGGTACGTCCAAAATGCATCTGTGAAGCAATGGTTCTGGAACGGGGTAAACTAATCCTCGTGAGGACAAAATGAGGAACTACCTGAATGAAAAAGTAGTGGGTCCACTCTAGAAAGCTGAGGTTAGTGGCCAAAGGGTTCGTTGTGCCAACCCCACCCCTATAAAATCCACCCGCTTACTCAATTGTGGGAAGCATGCCACGGTTTTATCCACCCCCATCCCCTTATTCGTACCACATTAGCGTAATATATTTGTATAACCCGAATGCGACGAGAAAAAATTAATCGAATGGTTTGTGGATTTATCTAACCATATGCAAAGAGGAATCTCCCATTCCCCCTTGACCAAGATAAATTAACAACATTATTTGATAAACATAGCTTGGATGGTAAAGTATGGCTGCCAATAAACAAAGTAAGTCATAATAAAGTAATATTTTGTATGAAAAGTACAACACAAAAAATATGTCAATACAGTCTGTAGATTTATTAAGGTGGGCTGGGTCATGCCAGTTTTAGTTTTGTGTTTATAACAAAGTTGGTTTTTTTTTGCTAAAATAAATCAAATATTGCTATTGTAGAAACACAAGAGTGTAATTTTCAACAGTTGTTTGTTAGGCCTATCTGTCACGAACATAGCGGCATTAGATGAAAAACTTTTAAATGAAGGAAAAAGGTTGTCATTAAATTCCAGAAGATCCTTGACCAATATTCAAGAAATGATGATATGTGAATAAAATTAAACTATATATTTGTATTGGAAACATATCTTATATATTTTGGCAATTAAAAAAGTTTTGTTATAAAAACTGCAAAATCACCTCGCATCTCCTTAATAATAGTTTTTAATAAAGCAATCAAATCTTAATTTTATCCAAGAATTCTGATTCTCAAGTTCAAATCCAAAACTTGGAAAAAGTTATGAACATAAAAAGAGTAAGAAAATAAATATTAACTATATGCTATAATATTAATTTCAATGCAGCAATTCGGCCCTATAACGTTAATATATTCAACTAAATGATATATTAATGTTTTGGGTTTGGTTTTTAAGTCTGCCCTGTAATTATGTTGGGTCTGAGCCACCGATAAGAAATATTAGAGCTCTAAAACTAATTCCAATTCCAATTCAAAATGTAAAATATATATTTCAAATCTGGACTCCGTTATTTTCTTGAAACTCAAATATCCTTAAGAACTCTACATTTCGATGATACAATGGTTGCCACCCTAGTTATTAGTTTAAAATGTTCAGTGGACTTAATTATCAGTCTCATAATGACCACGTGATAGTGTTTTGGCTTTTATTAAAGTCAAGCTATACCCATCCTGTTATGATGGAAGTGTTTTTTTTATTGAAGTCAAGATATGCACGTCTTATCATGCTGGAACAGTTTGTGTTTTTATTGTAATCAAGCTATACCCATCTCGTTATGATAAGAATGTTGTGTTTTTACTTAAGTAAAGCTATACCCAGATGAAAGTGTTAATGTTTCTACCAAAGTCGGGCTATATTCTTACCAACATGACGAAAGCAAGTTAATGAAGGTTGCGGTACAACTACACCATGGTGCCTCAAAGATATAGTGAACCAATTAGTTTGGAGCTTCATGAGGGACCTTCAAGTTTCATAACTTAAATGTAGTAATTTATCATTCTACGCAGCCGAGGTTGTGCTAAAGGATTAGTTTCGATCAAAATAAACGTTGCAAGCATTTTAAAATGCAGGCGTTCCAAGGACACTTTTAAACTCTTTTAGGTATAGTACCTATTACAAATAGAGAATGTTTAATAATACATACACAGTGAATTGATACAAATCGACAGCGTATACCTTACACAAATAATTGATTAAATTGATTATGCACACCTACGCAAAGAATTGCTAAAACAGACGGCGCATACCTCACACAAAGAATTGATTAAATGGATGTCGCAAAGAATTGTTCAATTGGACGCCCACACCTTAATAAACAAATATACGAAAACATCGTAAGCTGAAGTTCTATTTTCTGGACAGTTTGGTGGCTATGTTGTGAGAATAGAAGCTTAATAAGGGCGGAACACATCTACATGTAGTCGTTGAAGGGGAGTAGAGGGGATAACTAGTGCATCCTTTCGAAGCCTTCACAATCAGACCATCTCTCTCTTTCTCTCGGGAATTGATGGTTAAAACTAAATTAAGCTCAATAAATTGTTGGTATATCGAGTGTACGCGAGTCCAGGAGCCGAGATCGGGGGGGAGTGCGCTATAAAGTAACACTACGCGGCCCATTATCGGGACCTTTTGTTCGCCTTCATTTCAATAGGATGATCCTGTGGTGAGGGAGAAAGATCCACGTATCAACCCTTCTTCTCCTGGATAAAAAGAGGAGGTAAGTAGAAATAAAATTAAGCCAATGGGGAAATGAATACCATCGAACAAGGGATAAAATAAATAGCATTGGAAAGTGTACGTAGTACATGATAAAAGAAAACGTAAAAACAATGGACAACCAATACGTATTGTGGTGAACGAACGTCACAAGGCAGCCTCCCAATTTATTGTACAACCAAGACGTTTATATATTATTTCCTACCGCATCTTACAACCCATTCCAACTTGGAATACATATAGTTGTATATTATTTATGTTAAAAGGATACATATAAGAAAAGGATAATATATGGGAAATTTACACACATTTTCGTGAAAGGAAAGTTTAAAACCTTTTGGGGAGAAATAATATGTACACACTTTGTTTATAATCGAGCCCCGAACTTACCAATACTGGCAAACCAGACCATACGCAGGCTGACAACAAAACTCGTAATATAAAATTCCCTGACCTTTCCAGGTTTTCCCGGAAGCATTAAAATAAAAAATCCCGACTTAACCATATTGCATTTTTTATACGAGTAGCCATTTTTCTGTTTGTTGCAATGATCACCTATTTTCAAAAACAATCCTAACTGCGATTTACAACAGCAAAAGTTATTTTAGCCCTACCGTATTAATGTTTAAGGTATTATTTGTACCCTTGTGTATGTGTGTTTTTAAAATAAACCCTGTTTTCCTTCTCAGGTTAAGTCTGTCATATCTAGGCAATGCATATTATGTTAACACAGAGAAGCAAAATCTCTCAATTTATTATGAATGTTTAGGTGAAGAATCTGTGTATAGTTTAAACTCTCTTACATTTACTTATGTATAATTAACTTCCTTGACATTCCCAGGTTTTTGCCGTTTTCTCTCTCTGCCTATTACCACCATGTACATTTATACAACGGGCCTATTGGCGGATTTTTTTTTATATATTAAGAAATATTTTACGCCATGAAGACAGGCGATGATCTTGTTTTGTTGGGTTTGCCAGTATCAAGGAGGTCCAAGATGGAGTCTCAACCCAGTTGACTAATATGTCGTAAAAAAAAATTAAAATAAATATAATTTACATTTTGAAACTACACGTGTTCCACATCCTAAATTTCAAGTCAGATTTGTCATCTTATATTATCTCAAATATCACGAATATTATACTTACTTGCGTACTCTCAGGCATTAGTAACTCGAAAATTAATTGCCAAACTTACAAATATACACCACTTCCCCCTATATTTAATTAATTATTTAAGTAATAGGGTATATAAAAGAAAGCTACCTTACAAATTTAAGTACGGTTCCAAACGTGGATCTTCAATAATTTACGGAATTAAATCATTCACTGTTTCTTTTACATTACTATGGAGGAATGCCAGGTCTCCACCGTGGTTCGGATTCCACGTTAAACTGTAGGTCCTCCATTTCATCTCACAATCACCCTACCATTACACATTAGCGTAAGTGCGTATAACCCGAACGGGTAGTAAGACGCGGTGCTAATAATAATAATAATAATAATACATTACTATGGGTCCCATTTAAGCAGATTGCTGGGAAGCGAGTAGGGGGGCGTGTACCCCCTCCCCGTAGCTAACGAGACCACTGTATTTACCTTAATCACACATCTGCGATCATTTGGAAATGTACTTATTTTCATTTTGTTCAATGATATGAATCACGATATTAAGTTGTTACTCTGCTTAATTTTTTAAGTAAGCTTCACACTATTTTTTTAGAACCACGTCTTACCATAGATTTGGGTTATATTCGTATGTACTATTTATGCTAATGGTTTATGAAGGTTATATTTAAAGGAGGCGTTCCCGCATTCGCATTGATGGAGAGTAGAAAACCATTTTCTAAAAAACCTCCCTCAGTACATCCAACTGAGATTTGAACCTCATTATAATCACATCAACTCATCGGGCCAAAATAACCGCACCAAAATTGTGCTACCCCAAAAAAAGTTGAGTTTATTTTTTATTAATAGTGAGAATGTCAACAAAATTTTCCAAAAATCTCATTTCACAACACAAATTCTTTTGTCCAAAAAGGACAATGTTTATGGTTTCTCAAAAAAAAAATTAAATATTTATATAGTTCAAAACTGGCTGGAACACTTTGAGCCCAACTATTCAAAGGTCTTATATATATATATATATATATATATATTAGAGGAAAAGGTGGAAATAAGGGCTATCGAGGTTTCAACTCCCTTTGGTGCTGTAACCTGACAAACTATTTGAACGTTCAATACCAAGCTAGTGACTATGATAGAGCAGAAACAGAGGTAGTCATATGTGAAAGCTTACGCTAGACAATACGTTCTTTGATTTTTGTGATTCAAAATTAAAGCGATCACTCGTTAAGACATAATGGAACTATTACGAGAATCCTCGGTCCCAGCACAGATTTATCTGATTACCAAACCCTTCCTTCACCTCTGACAATACATCTTGGGAATGTGGGGAATGCCAGGCCTCCACCGTGGTTCGGATTCCACGCTAAACTGTAGGTCCTCCATTTCATCTCACTATCACCCTACCATTACACATTAGCGTAAGTGCGTATAACCCGAACGGGTAGTAAGACGCGGTGCTAATAATAATAATATTACGAGAAGCTTACTTGAAGGTCCAAACTGAGGAAATCGAAGTCAATGGCCCTAAGGCAAAAGGGATCTTTCCCTCGAACAAAACATTTTACTGGTTCAGACTTCATGGGATGTGAAGTTGAAGCAGAGAAGACTTGCAGTAACACAAATATGTAGTAACAAAATAAGTATTATTATTATTATTAGCACCACGTCTTACTACCCGTTCGGGTTATACGCACTTACGCTAATGTGTAATGGTAGGGTTATTGTGAGATGAAATGGAGGACCTACAGTTTAACGTGGTATCCGAACCACGGTGGAGGCCTAGCATTCTTCACATTCACAAGATGTCTTGTCAGAGGTGAAGGAAGGGTTTGGTATTCAGATAAATCTTTGCCGGGACCTGGGATTGAACCCCGGCTGCCAGCATATAAGTCTGACACCTTACCCCTAGACCGCCAGGTCACTCTAATAAGTAGTAAAACAATGTCATGTTTATATACTCTAGAATTTTGTTTGTAGATTGTCAAATTTTTGTTGAACTTTTTTGTCTTAAAATTGTGTCTGAATTTCTTAAAAATTGGTTAATATAGACTTATACAAACTTTTGTTTATTTACATACAATTTCCCTAAACAGCTTAAGTTTTTTTTTTCTTAAGCCACATTTTGTTTACAATATTTTATTGAACTTGAAGGGTAGCCTATATTTAGACCCTGAATCTAAATAATGGGACTTTAAGGTTTCTATTAAAAATCCCTATTAAGTGTAGAAATTTTTTTTAAATAATAATTTAAACTTACTGACTTAAAGAAAACATGTTTAGCTACACATGAACCAAATGTCGTAGCTCAATATTGAAAAGAGTTTAAATTTCATTCTTAAAACAAACCAGTAGCCCACAATTCCACCTTCTCCACTATATGAATACGTATAATTGTTTAAACTCTAATTTTTATCACGTAGAACCTTGAAACATTCCGAGAGTATTCGTGACTAGTGCTGCTTCTGGCCACGTGCGGTGAATGAGGTAAACATCCCCAGAGCGCGTCAGATTTGAATGAGGCTCTATACGTGGCCGCCTCGAAAATCTACTAAGGTCCAATTTGCATAGGAAGAGCCTTCCTTATTTGACCAATAGTAAAGCTACTATATC
Source organism: Timema shepardi (assembly GCA_902151425.1). Lineage (NCBI taxonomy): Eukaryota > Metazoa > Arthropoda > Insecta > Phasmatodea > Timematidae > Timema > Timema shepardi. The sequence goes on along the minus strand of CABFVX010000288.1, from coordinate 200,478 downwards.
TACTTTAACGTATTCATACATCAACTCACGTGTCTTGCATGACTTTTAATAAAAATTATCATTGCCTATAAAATAAAACTAATAATATAGTAAACCATCATTCATTTTGACAACAGAAAATGTTGTTTGTATTTTGAAGAGTTCTTCCCTACAAAAATCCCAACTGGGCCTTACTAATCCTATAACAAGCTCGAGTTAGAAGATTATATCAATACCAAAACCGTATTGAAAGTAGTGCCAGGACTGACTAGGAGCGAGTGATACATTCTGTTCCCAAAGACGCGATAGAACTTAAAGTGAGAATTTAAATTAGCTATGCAGATAACCGCATTTAGATGTGTAGATGTGACTTCTGACAGAGTAGCTGTAGACGTGTAGCTAATATTCCTGTTGATCGCTCGTAAGATAGGTTCATAAATAAACAGAAAATGTTCAAAAGCACTAAATATTTCGCTTTGATAGAAATGTAAGTGTTTTGTTTAAATAAAATTATTTATGGCTAAAAGTGTTTTACTTTATGGACGTTTTACATTTTAATTTGACATAAAGTCCAATATAATTCCCATTATCTTCTTAATGTAACTTATTCATATATTCAAGAAACAAGTTTCTTCTTCTTCTTCTTCTTTCCCTTCCCCTTCTAAATATGAGCTGTCAATTCTGGTAAAAAAGGGAATAAAAGCATTTCGACAGCCAAAGGGGACTTAGGATAACTATTTTAACATCATTAAAGTTTAATTAAAAAACAAATTCAAAAATAGAGTTTACCAATCCCTTGATATTCCCCAAAATAGATTAAAAAAATAGTATCTCGTTTTAATATCCGTTTGGGTTAAATACATATGTACTAATTAAGCTAATGTGTAAGGAATTAGTAAGGTTAAATTTATAGTTGATGTACTAACATTGACGCGTTTGCGTATAGCCCGAATTGGTAGTAAGACGTGATGATGATGATAATAATATTATCATTTACGTGGAGAGAGATTGTAAAACAATTAGGAAAACCCAACTTTCGTATGCCTGACCGGGATCAAAACCCGATCTCCCCGTCATCATTGCACCAGCCGGTCTATTGCGAGATTGACGGTTTAGACCGTCCAGCCACCGAAGCGGGTCCCAGCACAGTTATATCTCTCTAACAAGACGATGCAATATTTACTGCCCACATCTAGTTTGTCAAATCACCAAGGAGGTATTTTGAAAAGCTCAAAGACAGCGTGGTTCCCAAAAGTTTCCTAATCTACGACACAGGTGTCAGGGAAGGGATTACCATGAGATGCGGTCCAAGATAAAAGAGAGAATAGGGGGAGGGGTATAGGCTTGAAGGGGTTGTTAAAAGGGGTGACACCTGGACACAAAGGATCACCTTCACCGAAGGAAAAGGGTGGGGGAGGATTTATTGCTGTCATAAGTGCGCGCGCCCCTGTCGGCTGTAAAATAGTTGGCCATAACTCACAGCTGTGCTAAGAGAGTGCGCGCGGGTGAGAAGTTTGACTCTATATAATATGAGGTGGAGGTTTTGTCTATTATGGCCCATGAAATAGGGCGATGTTTACGTACTAAGTTGAGTAAATAAACCTTGACCGAAAAGATTATAAAACTATCAAAAAACTAAATAGCCAATTAAATACAATGTAATGTTTGATACACCCCCACATTGTTATTGTCTCCACTTTGTTTTGGGATATTTCATCAAAGAGAGTAAAATTCGTTACAAGAAATATCAGTGACTTTGTAAATTAAAAGATAGATACCTAAGTGCACGTATGTGTTTTAATCTTATGTTTTTTTTAAATTGAATAAATAAATAGTGTTGACTGGATTGACGAGGATGGGGAGATCGAGGCTTGAATCTTGGTCGGGTGGGTTTTATATTTAGGATTTCCACCCTCCCACCACACGAATGTGAGTACACCTCCTCTAAATATCGCCTTCAAGGTATGTTTTGAAACAATTAATACATTTTTAAATTGTTAACACATTTTTTAACGACATTTCCCTCAAACTCTACTTCATTGCTAAGATATCGTGTTTTAATTTGGTTTGAAATACAATTTTCTCATGTCTCTTCCGTGCATGCGTCCACTCCTAAACATGGCCATGCTATTACCAAATTACGCACACAAGATTTAATGATAGTTACTTGTTTTGCTAATATTCACCATGATATGTGGTCGTGCACAAGATATATGGACATGAGTTGAATAAAGAAAAGAGGTCACCTATTTGAAGAGAAATTAATGTCTTCAAAGTGAATTTTTTTCTATGGTAGTGGCATTTATGGATTATAATACATCTTGGTTTGACGCTATTAAAAATTAATGTTGTTTTGAAATTTTTTCTAAATTTATTAAGTTACTTTGATTCTACCGTTTTATTGATTTTTTTAAAACTATAAAACTTGAGATGAAAAGTTTTCAGCTTTAATAGTTTTTACCTCAATTTTGAAGTGAGACATATTTTAAAGTAACAAACCAATTCTTAAATAACGCGAGATTTCTGAACGTCTGCAATGCGTCTTAGCGCTCCGGTAGGTAGCCCCCCTAAGTACTGTATATTAACATCGCAGGGGAATAGAAGGGGAATAGAAGGGGAAGAGAAGACGGGGGCCAAGGGAGCCATTCATTTCCTTTTATTTTCAACTTTTGTTTTTCTTTGGTATTTGAATCATAATCCTCGCATGATAAAGTCTCCGAATAAATGAAGCTAACAAGTGCAATTTTGAAAACGTCACATTTAAAACAAACGGCAATGTTGAAATATTATAGGACTGAGGATTCTCGTTTGTAACAAAGAAGAATCGTGGCGTACATATTTACAATTTTTTGACGGACAAAAATAAAAATACAGTTAATATATATTTCTGTTGTTTATTCTCAGTCCTTATCGTGCCCGGGACCTACTGATTACAACAGCCTGCCTTATAAATCCTCGCTGTATTTCCCAAGAGAGATTCGAACGAGATCCATTTGGATAAACTCAATGATAGTGGTTAGATTTACATTTTGACTGACACTATGATAGTGTCACTTCAGTGACAATATGGTGACTTCTGATTTACCACTTAGCAAGGGCCCTCAGACATCTAGTTAACCACTTTAAGAAGAAATATTCAAACATTGTTGTATGCTTAAGTTAGTTATAGTTTGTTTATTAACAAGCCCGATCGTTTAGTAAATTTATGTACAAAAAAAAAAGACTAGTTCTTAACAACACCAACAATATATTCTACCTGAAGTTATTTTAATATTATAATGAATGCAGGTGTGTGAAAGCCCAATTAACCAAGTAGTGAAGATAAGGTATTTCAACGCAGGTGGCAAGTGTGATGCGACAGTGAGTAACTATTTTACAAAAGGTCTTGCACGCATGAACCCTTTCAAACTTGTTTACACCGTTTCGGGGCCATGATGACAGCTCATACCGTCACCCTACATCACATCCACATATCGCGGGACTGATTTGGAAGTGCCCATATAGGGTAGCGGTAATTTATATAGTGGGGAGATGTGGTTATAGGGGCAAGATTACACATGCTAATCTGGGTCTCACTTCATCAATCTTTCCATTGCACCGTTGCTTAAACCTTGGTTACTACGAGGAATTCGTAGACATTTTATATTTGGAAAAAGTGTGTTTTGTGGTTCGCTTGTTGACGGTGGATTGGGGGGAGGGGAAGGAGAAAGGCGAGTTTAATCAATTTTGAAGTTAAACTCACTAATGACTGATTGAAACAATTTTTTTTCTTCCACATTTATGGGCGTTCAAACCATCACATTTCGAGACTTTTTTCTTTCTTTTATTCGAATATGATATTTAATCTAGTGGCATTATTCTGAAAATTGAAAAATGACACCTGGACACGGGAATGGAACCTGGGACCTTTGGCTTAGTACGCCAATGCTCTAACCACTGAGACATCCAGGATTCGTCCCCTGCCCACGGTCATTCTTCACTCATATTTTAAGGCAGAGTCTATGATGGACGTGATGGATTAATCCTCACTTTAAAAAAAGCATAAATAATAGCTTTGGCTATTTGATTCATTAGTGCCATTATGTTTAATATTGGGTTAATTATAAGATATACCAACGGTGAACTAAACAAATTTTAAAAAAACTAGATATCCTGGATGAATTGGTGCACTGCATTTACAAAAAAACTATGACGGAGTAAGAGTGAGAAATATAAATGGAGAAAATGTATCCGCATTAGCGTGGAAGGAGGTAGGTGGAATGGGAAAACCACAGTATGGTCCACATATTTGGAAAATAGCTTCTAGTGAATCCAGACGATATTCTAAATTTGAGCTCCACGTCACCGAAAATACGGTCTATTGCGAGTGTGACTCTTAGACTTAACCCCAACAGATTAATAGACATAGGGTATGGATTTTGTTTATTTCAAAAAATGATCCACACCATAAGTTGGAGGCAAAAGTAACCAACACGTCCACATTATGCTGTATCCCTAACTAGTTTAAAACATGAATCAACTGGAGTATGCACCCATGATTACCAATTCATCTGCATTAGCTGAGCGGTTAACACTGCTGACTGAGTTTAAAGGCTGAATTTCAATTTTGACTGAGTCTTTTAGGGTGGGAGTGAAGGGAACGTGGGTTTAGGTCAGTGTTTTTATTCAGCTTTTAATATTAAAAAAAGTTTGGTCAAAATAAATAAAGTTTTGCTATCGTAGAGACATAAGAGTCTAATTTTTTTCACATAGTGAAATCAACGGTTGATGATTATCTGACACTAGATGAGAAACTTTTTAAATGGAGATAAAAAGTGGTCATTTCATTCCAGGACATCCTTGACAGATATTCAAGAATTGTTAATATATCTATGTGAAGAAAATTAAACTCCATGTTTCTGCTGGAGCAATACTTTATTAATTTGGCCAAAAGAAAATGTTTTATATACGAACTAAAAAAAAACACTGGCCTTACCTCACGTTCCTTGTACTTCCATATTATTAAAATGTGTTTCTATACTCTCTACATTGTGACGCTGATGCAGATCTTCACAACTCAGCCTCCTCATTTTGGCATGTTTTGTTTTCACCCGTAGCAGTTCAAAATTGTATGTTTCTTTCGGCGGTTCCTGCAAGAAACTGTTGTTCCTCCCCCGTTTAGTACACACTTTCAAAAAAAAAGTGTCACTGCCTCCAAAAGCAACATTTCACTGGCCTATTTTTGTCATAGTTTGCCTACCCTTTATATCTTCTTTCATTGCGTCCCTCCCTCCTACCTGGTCACTCTTCGCTTATACACGTCACCCCTTTATTTATTGCTGTCGCCTTTTCTTACGCACTTTCCTCTTTTCTTCCCAATCTACCCCTTTACCCCTTCACCCCATCACCTAACATCCCATACTCACACTGTGTATTTTTTTACCCGCATCCACCCCTTTGCTCGTCATGCCATGCCTAGACTCATATTTCGCTAGGGAAAGGAGGAGTTGCGATATAAGAATGGAAGAATGTACACGTTTCTCTTTTTTTCTCTCTATCTTCGCAGGACGGGAGGAAAAAGAAGAGTCAGGATCTTTTCTGAGTGTTATTTATGGTCGGACGGGACGAGCTGCCGTGTACGTCTAGCCGTCCTGGATGTAACCCGCTTCCTCTAGAAAGCCCCCCCCCCCCCCCCCC